>JAQIWA010001676.1:0-16939 GCA_034693305.1 Eueremaeus valkanovi | reverse complement strand
AAAAAGTCGAGGGGGGGTCTAGCAGAGCCTCAAAACCTAGGGGGGGGTATTTTGCCGATTTTCAACCCTAGGGGGGGGTATTTTGGCTAGACCCCCCCCTCTCAGCATCTCTGGATATGGCCTTACATTCAGATATTGTAAGCATTTATTTACTGTAAAAAAGAATATATTTTGCCTTTTATTGAACCTGATGTGTATATTACATGATTGTACTCTAATTATACTCATGTCATGTCTTTGCAACTGAAAAAATGTTTTGACACAACTTTATAATAATATACTCAACTATTTCCAGTCCTGTCTTATTACAAGTAAAACATTTTATATATTCTTGATTTTTGACTTATATTTTGACAATTTCTATATTTAGCGTATTTTAGGTTTTGATATCAATTTATACAACTTATTGATGAAGGGATGGATGGGTGGCATCACACACATGGTTAGCACACGTCTCATAATTATAAGTTGAATATAATATAATTAGAATATTTAGAAAAATATTTATTTCCAAAAACAAAATTACCGCCGAATATAAGAAAAGCTATGATTTTATAAAATAAAATGTTTCATCGGATGAGAAGAAAATATTTAATGAATACTAAAGTTATGTTTAAATTACTATCCTTTTTGACGTTTATATCGTTTCTATTTCTTAACAAATTATAAGATTTATATAAACTTTTTAAACTCAATAATATTTCTATGATTTGTCCAATTATTCAATATTTTTCTTTAATACATAAGAAATTATTTTAAGACGTTTTGAATTTTATTTTCTTTTTAAACTTCTTTCAAAATTGTTAAGAAATAATTTGAGTCAATGAATATTTTTTGCAAAGAATAAGAGATGAAAAAAAAGTTTAATAGAAATACAAGAATTTTTTTGGTAATTATATACTGGGAAGGAATTGATGCACAAAATAATAAGAAATATAGTCTTAAATATGTTTTGTTTAAATAAAATGCAAAATAAAGAATCGCAAAGAAATGCTGAGATTTTGAAGAGAAAAATATCTTTTGAATTATGAATAAAGTGTTTGATATAATGAAAAGTTTTGATAGAATATAAAAGCGTTTTATTCAATAGGAAAAGCAAATAAATTATTATCCATTTTAACAGTCAGTTATTTAATATTAAATATGATTCAAAAATACAATTCTTTTTGATTTGTTTTACACATTTCTGAACTCTTTTCATATATTATTCCCGATAATGCAGGTAAGGGCGGATTTTCTTAGACAATGCTATTTGTTTTGTTTATAAGTTTGTAAACGTATTGTTTAACACATACTTTGTTTATTCTAATAATTCTTTTAAAATTTATTCTTTGCTCATATGTTTGAATAGTCTATAAAATATAATATAATAACTTATATAATATGAGCGGAGAATATGTTTTATAGGCTATAAGTCTATAAGACATTCTACTATTGATATTCTCTTATTCACAAATCATGTCTGCATTTCTCGTCTAAATTGTTTAGAAGTTTAAAATTATTTTTGTTTTTAGTGAATCAATCAAAACAAATGAATTATAAATTATTAAATTGATTCCTAATTATACATATTTTCAATGAATTTATATTTCAGCTTAACTTAAATATCAAATTTGTTTTCAACTGTATTTGACAATCGATCAAAAAGTGCATAAAAGTTATAACAATTATAATCTGAATATTTTTTAAAGTATAGCCAAACCAAACAGTTTATTGAATAATGAAAATCCAAACACAGAATACAAGCGAATATTTAGTCTTTTATTCTTCAATTTGATTAATGTGTTTCCAATTGACAATTGAAATCAGTGAGGCTCATATTTATACAACTATAAGAAAGGGAGAAATTCTGAAACTTATTTGATTTGAATATCCGCTAAACTTATTGTATGAAAAATTTTAAGAAAGAAAAATTGAGCTGTGCTTACATTGTTTGGGCCATTTCTATGGCCACCTCTGCTATTGAATTGAATATATATTTTTTATTATTATATTATTTTGAAATAATATCAGAGTATTATTTGAGCTGACATTCGGCATAATAGCCAACAGAACCGATACATTAGATTCTGACAAACATAGTCTAAATCTGGTGTATGTGTAGAATGGAATCGATTTTGATATTTGGATTGAAAGGAACAATAGGACAAACAAGCAGTTTATTATAAACGTATATAAAGAACACAATAGAAAAGTTAGTATCACATTATGAATGTCTCATAAAATGATTGGCAAAAAACTGTTGTCTGTTGTGTCATATTTTCTGATAGACTATTATATTCCGAAATTGCATTCAATGTATTGTTGAGCCAAACAGTAAATTATTTAGAAAACGGAAGAATAGTATTGTCACAGATGTGCAGACATGACAGTACAGAAAATGGACGGATTATAGCTGTGTATGGCTGTGTATACCAGTATTATAGCCGTATAGTCGTAGAGCTGACACCCAATAGTCTGAATAGTCTGTTGACCGAAAGCAGATGTCTTCTAAGCTTTTAAATGCAAAGCCATTTCTGATGTTAAACAGGATTAAAGACAATCTATTCATTCAAATCCTATCCATTAATTCGTTTACTATTATGATTACGCAATCCGTGCGCTAACAGACGAGGAATCAAATATAATATATTACTTCACTTTCGTTCTACAGTACAACCAATTCATTTAAATCGTTGGCTTTGAAGAGCCCGGGGCTATAATTAATCATTTGCCTGATTGGGCTCTTAGACTAAATAAGTTAGTCAGCTCTGACTGCGGCTATGGCTATGGCTATGGCTATGCACTCGTCTGCTCTGAGCTCTGGACTAACTTTTCAATAATTCAATGTTCAATCGACTTGAATGTGAGCACTGTTTCATTGCTGGCGAAAGCGTTTATTTGAATCGCTTGTTAGTCAAGTTATTTTCACGTTGAATAATAGTAACTGTTCACTGCCTATCAGTGCTACCTGTTTATGGTTATGGTCTCTATGAAAATAGTTGTGATGGTTAGCCAATACCAACAACAGCACACAAAAGCATAACTAAACTTATAATCAATTATGTCGTGAGTTTCAGTAATTGATTTTTGAAAGTCAGATCTCTTTTGTTTTTGAAGCCATTAATTCTTTGTTTTATAGAATAACATATAAATAATTCTTCAGTTTTTCATTTTTATCTGCTTTTCACTATTTAACAAAAAGCATTGATCGCCTGAAAACCTGCGTTCAGTTCAAATAATAACAAACAGTTTAAGGAAATAATTGCTTATATTTATCAAATAGATGTTGAGATAGCTTTGATTGCAAACTAAAACATAATTGAAAGCCAATGCAAATGTGTTATAGAATGAGTGGAGAGAGAGAGAGAGAGAGAGAGAGAGAGAGAGAGAGAGAGAGAGAGAGAGAGAGAGAGCTCTTCTGAGCGATACAAAAGTTTATTCAAATAAAAAATAGAAATATATATATAAATGAATTGAAAAAATATCGCCGAAATCGCCTAAAGGTCTTATATAACTATAAGAATGAATGGTTGGATATATAGTTGAATATACAGTATATTCTGTATATTCTTTGCTTTATTTGTGGTACAGTTGGAAAACATTGGGCACATATAGCAGAGTACATAACATATAAATTAATATTATGGCACAATTGCCGATCTTTTTAATGTTATGCCTGCACTGTGAGAGTTGTGTATCAGTTGTGACAATTTAACTGTTATGTGCACTGCATATGTATCCCCTCCCGCACTATTCGCCACTATTTTCACGGCTAACAATACATTGGGTACAGTATTATTGTGGCATTCATTGTGCATTGTATGGCTGCACAGCCATTATCGCATAACATTTCCGTTTTGACACTTTTGTCACTAACATGTTATGGCATTGTTTCTGATAAAGCCATACCAACAAACTATTATAGCACCCGTACCTAAGTTCACAATAAGAATGGATATGACTGCAGGCAAACGCCATCCAAATACTGTATAATACAATGCAATCCCAAAAACTCTATATTATATTATACAGTATTTGCGATGATTTCGAAAATGATAGAAAACTTTCACTGAAAACAAGAATCAGATAATGTTAAGCATCGAAAACACGAAAAACTATTACTTTTAGCTCTTGTTCTCTGTGTCTGCAAACTGATATCAATGATACTCTAAAAATACAGTATAGAAAAAAAATAAAGGACTGATAATAATAGTAAATATAATAATATTCTACTAAATAGAGTTCGCAATAAATAGTTTGTTGTTTTCCTCCTTTCGGTTATTGTTTTTTTTCGATTCGCTTTCCTTTCTATTCAATTGAATGGCAGAGAAGAAAAAATAGGAAAATATTTTTAGTGAATTTGTTTGTGAGAAATGACTGAATTATAGGAATGAGTGAATAACAAGTGCTTCGACTTCTTCTCAATGTTCTTCACTACTGGATGTGTCACTCGAGTTCACTATTTAATATAGAGGTTTAGATTTGAGTTTTTTAGGGGAACTAAAGAAAAAAACAGGTCTATTGAGAGAGTAGTTGGTTATTGTGTGTCTATTGAGAGGAGTTTAGACCTCGTATTATCTGTCGGTCAAACTTTGATTGTTATGTTTTGCCGACCGAAGACATAATAGAACTGAGAGTATCGTTAATTTGCACTTATATTGTATTACATTGAGAGGAATGAGAGATAAGAAGCGAATATCAATACCCAATCTGTTATTTGTGCGCCTTTTTCTGGCTCAACAACTTTTTATGAGCTGCTTAATACCTGTCTTATATATATGGACAGAAAGATTCCAGCATAATTGATGAGAGTAGCCAAGTTCTACAGTATTATACAATGTATTATTGAATAAATTGTTCGACAGTTTTATTGTTTGATTTATTTTTGATCTTCACTTAAATATAATGATATTTACAATACATCGATAGCTAAACAGTTAGAGATTTAATGAAATTATATTAAATAAACTAAAAAACATTACACTCAGAGTCTGTGCGCATAGAATATTAAATTACCGTTAAATACATATACAGTTCAGTTGAATAGTTATTTAAATTATTTGAATCAATATTAGACAATCACATACCAGAGTCAAATATTGGCGTATTGGGAGATGACTTGGTGGGACTGGCGATCGATGTACTGCTGTTCACTGGTCTCATAGCGGCGGCTGAACACAAACACATTATACGAATTATCATTCAATTTATGACTTTATGTACAGCTTATGAACGCTCTATTCAGACATGCATTACATTAACTGACAGTGCATTTCACTTACCGTTGAAGTATTGCGAATAAAATCCTAACAAATTGGTTGCAGTGAATGTCGGCACTGGAGATGAGGGACTCGAGGAGGCGGAAGAATTGTTGCTCATCGGCATCGGATGTCTGAAACCCACAGGAGATGGAGATTCAGAGTTGGATTTGTTTCTGTCGTCTATTCGATGATTTGACTGCAGTTTAGTCAGCGGTCGGATCAGACTATTCGGTTGAGACATGAATTGAGACGTCGAGGTCGACGATATGGTCGATGGGGTTGTGTTCGATGACTGTGCCATTGATAAGAACGGTTGCAGTGCTAACGGATGTGTCTGTGCGGGCGTATGGAAGCCACAGGCGCACGGCATCAGCAGGTTGTAAGCCGAGGCACACGACATACTGGGGCTGACATTCGAACTGCTCTGACAGTGATTGTGTCCGGAGAGCAACAGACTCTTCATATCAAACCCACTTAAGCCCAGTTTACTTTCTTGGCTCATATGGTGGTTGTGATGGTGAGCGGCGAGTGCCGAGTGATCCATAGCACTGGACTCATGTGCAGCCATACGGCTGTCCATCGAAGGTAAATATGTTTCGTTAAATGGGTTTAAGCCTAAAGAAGAGCTGAGCGGAGGAAACAGGGACCGGGGCAGTCCGGCCGCCGCCTGAAAGCTCAGGTAATCCATGGGCGCCTGCATGTAAGGCATCGGGAAGGGGTATCTGTCTGTACGGTAGACACAATTAGCTCATTAATAATCAGCTAAACTACAAGTGAGCCATAAATGTGTTCACCTTTTTTCATGAGATGTTTGGGCTTACGTCTGGGTTTGTACTTATAATCGGGATGTTCTTTCATATGCATCTGTTCCCAAATAAAGTGCATTTTTGTATTATTCTATATAAATATGTATTCATATTAATATGTTTTCAATTCAATGACTTTTTCTGAATAATAATTCCTTTTCTGAATGCATTGAGAAAAGCGTTTTTCATAATTCATAAAAGCGTTCTTACGATTCAAATGTAATACAATTCTCGAATGCCTAACATCTGACTAATGCTATAATATATTTGATTATTCGACTGTAAATTATATAAAACTCAAATTCAAATGAATGTGTGGTTAAACACATACCGCTCTCAACCGTTTTGCCTCTTCAATGAACGGTCTCTTTTCGATATCGCTTTCACACAAAAGACAACAAATTAAACATAAATTATTAAAAATTAATGCATTCGTGCGATAGACTGTTCGCAGTCTTTCCATACATACCTCAAAACCTTCCATTCATTGCCCAATCGCTTACTTATTTCCGAATTATGCATTTTCGGGTTCTCCAGCGCAATCTGACATTATCAACAGGATCATTATCAACTGGAACATTATTCCCTTATAACTTAAATGTTTCTTAAATTTCTTATAATAGATATAATTCTTTAATAATTTTAATTCACGACAAATTATGCCTAATATTGAGATTTTAATTTTGATTCAAGCAGATAATTCACAATGAATCAAGTCGAGTTTAAAGGATGCTTCAATAAAATCTTTAGTCAGCCTGGATACTGTATTCATTTATATCTAGAGTTTGATAATTT
The DNA here is from genome assembly GCA_034693305.1 of Eueremaeus valkanovi. Classification (NCBI taxonomy): domain Eukaryota; kingdom Metazoa; phylum Arthropoda; class Arachnida; order Sarcoptiformes; family Eremaeidae; genus Eueremaeus; species Eueremaeus valkanovi. The sequence goes on along the minus strand of JAQIWA010001676.1, from coordinate 10,095 downwards.
CAGGTATATTACAAACTAATTGAGAATTTAAGTAAAATCTGGGAAAAGATAATTGAATGCTAGAGTTAAATACAAACTACAGTATTGCACATCAATTACACCAATTAAGGCATTGATAAACACAAGGAAATTATTTATAGAATATTATATGATTTTAATAGAATTTAAAGTTTAAAAATTGCTAAATAATTTCGATAAAAGTCAAATAAACTACTGGTAACTTAAAAATCGATGCTCAAATATAAAAGAATTTAAACATCTTTACTCGGGTGAAATTTTAAATTCAATATTCTTTTTAAGTTTTATTTAATTGAGATTTCAATGAAATAAAATTTCTAAGAAATCAAAGGTTTATACAGAATCACAACATATAATAGAATTATTTGCTATCAACTGTATGACAACTAAATGAACCTGATCAATTCATTAATAGATTATTATTAATATTTAAGCCGTGTTGTAAAATGAAATTGATATTTCTACAGATATGCTACATAAGCATATTAGCTTGGTTATTATTAGACTTAATGTCCACTTTCTTCACAATAAATAAAAGGACAGAAAATAAAATTTTGCTTCAATTCTGTCGATTATATTATACTTAAAGTTTAATTTGGAATAAATGAGTGAAAAAAAGTTTACTTTTCTTCGCTGTCCTCTACTCCAGACCATAAAAGCATTCATCGGTCGCTTCACGTGATCGTTATTGCTCTTAATTGATGTCATATTCATTTTGTCTGCAATCAAATTGAATAGAATTTTATTAATTATTTCAATTATGAATTACTGCCGAATAAAAAGTATTTCCAAAAATATTCAACAATTGATTGATAAGACAATAATTAAAAACTAAGTATTATTTTGTAAAAATGGGTAAAAATAGGCAAACAATTGAACTGGAAATCGGTTTTTGATTGATAAATGAATTGAACAATATTTCAATACATCAGTCCTGAAGTATAGACTGAATCAATGTTTGAGAGAATAAAGTTTAACCTCAAAAAAGAGTCATCTTTTTCACGTCAAAACTTTTTTGTTGTATATTCTGTATAATCTATGATTGATTTTTAGCGCTGAATAATAGTCTTAAAAATATTCTTAACTAAAAAATATTTTTGTAAACTTTTTTTGATGAAAAAAAATGAAAATAGTTTTACAAATAATAAGAAAATCTTTTAAGACTTACCAAAAGAATAGCTTAAATTTAATGAATTTTTGCCTCTTATATGAAAGAACTGAATGAGAAAACTATTTTAAAATTAAAATCAATACTATTTCATGCATTGATTATAACAACACAACTAATAAATAACAAAATTTAAACAAAACAAAAAAAAGAGATGAAAATTAATAACCGAATAACAAAAATATAATTATAATATTATTTAATATTAATAATGGTATTAATAGTGGTATTAATAGTGCACTTGTTCTCTAATATTTAGCGTTTTTCAAAAGTGAGGAAAATGTTGTGAAGAATGGTTCGTCTGTTTCAATGAATACTGCTTTTGATGACTGCTTTTGGATGTATTGAATAGCTATGAAAGCAAAGAGATAGCAAAGCAATGTTGGCCTCGACTGCCAATTACAGCACTGCTTACAAAAGCCTGGGTGGGAACTGGTGGTGATCCTCCTAAAGAAATCAATTCATGATATATTCTGAAGCAGATTCGACTTTATTCACTCCAAAGTGCTGTCGACGAGTCAGACGAGTCACAAGTCCTCTCTCTCTCTCTCTCTCTCTCTCTCTCTCTCTCTCTCTCTCTCACTCTCTCTCTCCTCTCCTCTCCTCTCCTCTCCTCTCCTCTCCTCTCCTCTCTCTCTCCTCTCGTGCTTCCAATGTCTGGTTCTGTTCTCTCACTTCTCTGACACTACAGAGTAGTATTGATGATATGTTTAGCCGTATTTGAGTGAAAGGAAGGCAAGTGTTTGCGTCACTGGGGAGTGAGTGTTTGCATTGAAGAATGAGCCTCCTTAATTAATATGAACCCATTTCTTGATTAATTTCATTATCTTTTCATTCATTTAACTATTTTTTATAGCTTTTCGTTTATAATATCGTTTAATTGTTTACTTCCCAAAAGCCAACACTCTTTTCAGAGTCCATTCAATTGATAGATGAATTTAAATGAGTTCATACATTCAGTATAAATATAAATGTGTTTAATCTTTCTATAGTTTACTTCTCTTTTTAACCGAGAATACTAAGAGCTTATTATACTTTGAAATTGCATTTTAATTATTTTTGATTATCTTTATATAAAAATATAATGAATTTTTATTCTTCATTATTAACTGATTATTATTCGAGAACTAACGGCATATACTGTAGACTAAAGTATAGTAAGAATAGTGTAGACGAGTATTGCAGTACAGAGTAGTTGTGTATATACTGTAATACTGTATACTATGCTCTACTGTATGATTACAGTTACGTAAAGCCGTTTTCATAATAAGATATTGTAGTGTTTGGACTAAAGGACTAAAAAGAGCTCATTTTAGTCCAAAAGCTGGACAAAAGATCAATAATAAAGAGAGAGTGCTATTAGTGCTCTGATGAGAGTCACTATTAGATGATATGAAAAACGCTTTGTGTCGACAAAAATATAGCTTTAGTTAAGAGAAGAAAATGCTTTTACACAAAGCACTCACAGCCCTGACGGGTGAAGTCTGCTTTTGACACAACACAATGGTTTCATGTCATTCACCAAACTATGTCTTTGACCACACAATGATATTTCACTACTTGTTACCCAATACACAGTAATAAGGCTCCGACACTATTGTTATGTTTAACTATGTATTCACTCTTTAGCATCGCTACCACTCCTAACAGTCTAACAGTCTTTTGCTTCATTTAGAGCTAACTATACCGCCAGTCCTTCTCATCTGCTCTCTCTCTCTCTCTCTCTCTCTCTCTCTCTCTCTCTCTCTCTCTCTCTCTCTCTCCCGAATCTTCATTTGAGTTCAAATTTTTAGTTATAATAAAAAGAAGAATAAGTCGAACATCAGATCAATAGTGAATGTCTGACAGAGAACTGCAGTACTGTATCAGACATAGACTACAGTAGTATTTGTGACAAAGATTGCGGGCATTCTGTGTCAGGAAACCTCTGGCAGGAAAGCAACAGGAAATGGTCCACAAGATCATCGATGTTATAACACACTGACAACTGCACCCAAAATGGTTTCGTTGAGAACATCAAACATATTATTATTCTTTTCAAAAGATATGTTCCACTGATTTGTTCTCTGATTTTGTTACTTATTATAAGTTTATTATTCTTTTATATTTTACTTTTAGTCCACATATTCTTAATGAGCTTTTACTCTCATCTCCTCTATAGTGCACATAATCAGCGATTAATGTGGAAAATAAAGTAAAATTATATATTAAAAGATTTCAAGTCTAATGTTATCCATAAATATAAATAAATGAGTGAATAGCCGGTCATTTATACAACAGAACTAACACTATATAAGCATTTAAGTGATAGAAAAGAGCAAAAAAGGCAGTTATGAGATGACAAACACAGTATATATAAACTTATTAAACAGTTGAATAGTTTTGGGCCTCCTTTATATCAAATGTATAAATAGAGAGAATGTTTGGCAAAATATTACTTTTTTTGTGATTGCAAGCCATCGAACAGAGCATTGGGTTATACGATATAAAACCTGAATTATTGCACTTTCTTATCGACGATTTTCTTTCGCAAACACAGATTTAGTGTCTCTTTCGTAAGTTTCAATGCATTATAGCTGGACTGTTATCACTGGTACTATTCGGTGCTCTACTACTATACCAGTGGACAATATATTTTTGCAATAACTCAAAAAGTATTATTAACTGACCGACCAGTCATATTAAATAGGTAGCCATTGGGCATTCAGTCCCCATAACAAGCATTTCAAATATATTCTATACTTCTCTAACACTTGTAATAAATATTCTTAAAATAGTAGATAAGAAATGAAAAAACCATTCTTTTGGCTATTTGTGAGTTAACAGAAATAAACTATCATTCGATGCCATTAAACAGTGTATACAAATGGCTATTCTGATGAATGAAAGCACTTTTCAAACAATAAAATATCATTGAATATATTCTATTGAAAATATTAAATAATATTTCAAATATTTATATTCCTATTGTGTTTCACATAATATGTAAATTTCTAAATATATTTTCTCTAAATTCTTATTCATTGAAAATATTATAATATAATACAATATATTTTAACAAACGTCACAATACTTCAGAAGGCAATGCATATTATTATTTGTCTTTGAATGCAATCCAAACAGAGCTGAACCCAAATAACGGACTATTCATTGAATCTATAGTTCTCTCTCTCCTCTGCTCTGCTCTTCTGTTCTCTCCATTCAATTCCGCAGACATTCTATCCTTTCTCGTCATTGCTGTAGATCTTGACTTTCGATTTGATCCAATCCTTATTGCCTTTTGGCTCTCAATATGAAACCCAAATTTACTCAATAAATAACATTTAATAATACGAGAAATTGTGAACTATTTTTCACGTGAATAAACAATTTCTCTCGAGTTTGCACTTCTCTGTAATATTTACACTTCAAAGCATTTTGTTATCAGAATTATAATGAATTGTATTATGACAGCAGTCGACGAGTGCTCCAAGAATTGCATCTCTCCTCCAATGCCTCCATTGCCTCCCCGGCTCTCTCCTTCTCTGCCGGCACTTGCATACACTTCAAAGCTTAATATTAAGAAAAATTATGGCTCTCTTAACCTTAAATAATATAATTTCAGTTCATATCTCATCTCATCTCTCATTGAAAGCACTATTTTGTTAGACTTTTTCAATGCTATTGCAAATACAAATTCGTCACAAAATGCTTCAACAATTCGTTCGCTTATTTAGTAATTTAACACAACTCCGAGGCCTCACTCCTTTCGCCAGAGGCCTCACATCCAATGCATTTATTGTAAGCAAATTCAACTTTTATTAAATTTTCTAAACGCAAGCTTCAAATCTACTTTTCAAACTTCAATTGTCATTTTCACTACAGATTGAAAGGAATGACTGCCTTTTCAATTATCGACAAATACATAGTACGACTAAAATGGAAAGTATTGTCGTCTCGACTAAAGCACAAACTTATCCACTATTGCCTCCGATATAACTGTGTGAATACAGTAGTACTGTATATCGAAAGTCTAACTCAACATTCAGATGAGGCAAACATTAAATGACATCTTCTCTACTCTATTGCCACTACAGTATTCACGCAACAGATACTGTACTGCACTGTATATCCACTTTATTTAGATTCAATCCAAACTCTAATCCACTACTATTCTAAAATGTCAGACTTGTAATCTAGATGTGACCAAGATGAATGATCTATAGAAGGGTAGATGAGGCATAATTACCGGCATTTGTGCTTTATCTGTAAAGATCTGAAGAATAAAATATAAAGAATTTATACAATTTTATCGATTTGTTTGATTAAGTTGACTCAGGGTTATTCAATCAATTAAAGATAAATTGGTCAAGCTTAAATTAAAATGAAACAAATTCTTAGTGGATACTCGAGTGGATAGGGACCACTCATTCTTACAATGTCTGAGCCATCCATTAGTGTAATCAAAATGAATATCACATTTAAAATAATGCATTTTTTTAGTAAAATAATATGAAATTATTTATCTCTATTTGATTCTTGAACTGTTGAGAATAAGCGCAAATCTGACCAATCATAATACTGAAATTGTGTCGGGGCTACATTATTTTATTCAATTTATTTTTGATAATTATTTCTTCTAAAGTCTAGGAATGGAATCGGAATTAGTTTCTCAACAATTCATTCGAAGAAAAAAGTTTTTCCAAATCATTCTGAGAGTTGAATAAATTGTTTAAATAATAATAAGTATTATTCAAGTATTTTACTGTTGGATAACACAAATAGTCCGCCAGTAGTAGTGAAGTAGTGGAGAGCTATTGTCGTAATGAATAGACGTTTCCATTTGACGACTCGAGAGACGTAACTGTATTGAAATGTCAGTACTTTAATGAGTATTTCATGTAAATCAAGATAAGTCTCTATTTTAATATCCAAAAAGGGAGCCATACGTTCAGATCTGCACTTTTTATATGCAAACCATTCATAGAAATAAGAGATGAGATTCTGAAAGGTTCACAGAAATAGCGCTATTATTAGTTGAAGGGATCGGGTCATCAGCAATGAAAAAGAATTATCAAAAATATCATTTCAGTCCTCATTCAATGAGAAATAGGTAACACTTCGTAGACTTCAATCTAATGGCTGAGAATAGATTTTTTTGGCTCTTCTTCTTCTTCATCACAAAAACCAATTGAATTGAATTGAATTCTTTAAACGATTGAATATAAGTGTGAAATGAATTCATTTTAAATTATTTGATTATACTTTGGGTAAAATGCAATCAAACTAAATGCCTATCAGTTTAGTACAGAGAGTACTCCTGGATATACATTATATTAAGTTATGTTTACTCTTAATCGTTTAGCTTTTTAGACGTGTTATATCACCCATATATCCAACCATTTCAGGCCTCAATTTATATTTCTATTCTTTTTTTTGAGTGAAAATTTATGAGTGAAAGGTTGACTCAATGATTAAAATAAATTTCCTGTACTTGAAATTTTTGGGTCCTTTTCGATGACTTTATAAAAATTGAATGCAAGACAAATAGCCGGCAATAACTTCTACTCTAATATGTGGTCACAAATAGATTTAGCGCTACTCCAGTGCTATCCACATAAAAAACAAACTATCAGTACATCTAAATCCCCTCTCCTTTTAGTTTTGAATCAGAAATTCAATTTTCAAATCGATTGCTTCTCTAAAAGTAGATTTTTATCTGCAAAACGAATTGTGAGCTTAAAATTTGATACAAATCCATATGAGATAGAAATCAAATTTCAAAACCTATTAGCGCTTAAATGGTATTAAATTAATTAAATATTTAGCTTAAGCTAAGAGTTATTTATGAGTTTAAATATAATAAAATAGTGCGTTAGCGCTGTCTGAATACCAGTAGAATAGAGTATATGTTCTTTGCATACATAATAAGTGTCGGTTCGGTCCTTCTCTGTGTGTTTCTCTCTATGCCTGCTCTCCACTGCCTGTTCTCTGCAATCATAGCATTCAATCAATAGTCCAATTCCTAAACCTAATGACTCTCACGAGAATCGTAATCAAAAACCACTTTAAAAGTCGGTTCACGAAAATGGATGACTTTTTGTTTAATCATATAATCGGCTCTTATTTTAATCATCGAATAAATTATCGGAAATTATTCGCATAAATAGTGCGAAACTATTATTCAATTGTTATTGGATTCTATTCGCTTGCATATCAATTCAGACGTTACACAGAATATTGAGTATTCATTCAGACTATAGAATGCAAAGAATATTTATAAATACCATTTAGAGTACAGAAAGTAAGTCATTGGAAATGAAAATATTAATTACGATTATTTCTCAGTTCATAATATACTGTACAGACGGAGAATCAAATGTGTGCTTCACTCTGAGTAATACCTGTTATCTTAGTTTAGATTATTTCTTATCTCTTTCGATGATTTTATATCAGTTTTAAATCAAATTTTTAAATAAAAGTCTAATTATTTATTCAAACAATTATTTTAATCTCAACTCTTGTGTTAAAAGTTTATTTGATTTAGCCTTATATGAAATCGTCGAAAGAGATGAGAAGTTATCAAAAAATAAGAGAACAGGAACTATAAAGAGTGATACACACATTTGATTACCCAACTGTCCAGATCAAGATAAATGAGTATGCTCATTTGAATGGGAAAATGTGTTTTTACTCACAACAATTGGACATTTGTTAGTTTAATGACTTTGAAGTAAAAATCACTTTGGGTTAAGATTGAGCCCATATTTGTCACAATATTAAAACTATTTTATTTAATAGTAATCAAAATCCAAATATTCTGTTCTGGTTCATACGATTTTCAGAATTTTGAAAAATCTGTCTTTTGTTTCAATGAATATCAAAATATGTTTGAGGTTTTGTGCGAAAATTCAAAGACTCACTTTCGAAAATTCGAAATCAAATCACCTTGGCAATTGGCTTATTGATTTTACATAATTTACCAAGTTTCATGTTTGAAAAGCATAAAAAAAATTGCATTATATTTTCCTGATTTAGACGCTCATACAATATAGACCGGAGGATCACGAATCTGAATGTAAGAATGACTAAAACTGAACCTGTACAGTACAGCAGTGATGCTTTACGATGTAAGGGGTTTAAGAAATAGACTAAAACTGTGTACATGTCATTCAAGAGGTAGATCAGAAAATACATATCACACAAACACAGGTCATTTCAAAGTATTCATTACTAATTTTTTATGTTTTGTCAAATTGTTTGCATTTTCTTATTAACTCTAATCAACCAAAACTGTATGCTTTTCCCTCTACTCACTCCACACAGTTATGTTCTATACTTTTAATCACAACTTTCGCAATGAGTCTGTTGTATGACATATAAATATATGTTAAGAAGTAGCCCTGAATCTGGCCCTGGCGGCACAGCTGTACAGTACTGTATTCTTTCTACAACTAAACGAGTTAAATGTGATATTTGATCACCAGAGTACTAGCATTAAATTAATCGTGCAAATATTGTAAAATATAGAGAATTATCAGAAATCTAGGTCTTTTTCAAAATTGATCATTTTGTCCTCTATATTGCTATAATCCGTATGCTTTCTTACCATTAAAGCCTGAATTTGAGCATGGTCAAGTAACATGTTCATAGGTGATTTATGGAATTTAATCTAGCTTAATAAAATTTGAAAAGATTGAGTGAACACTCGAGTAGGTCAAGAATATTTCAGGTTTAGCTATACGAGCGCACAAGATGATGGGCAACCAGTTCCCTTTTGCAGTTCCCTTTCCCTTTTTCCTTTTCCCTCCAGCATTTAGGGATGTGCAAGCGGGGAATAGACAAAATGCACCCTGTGTTTTAGGCTAGTGCTAGATCCTCTCTACTTTTCCGAGCGGCGTATACCAAAAATGGCCGATTTTGACCGAATTTCGGCTAAATTTAGCTTAAATTCAACTAAATTAGGCGTAAATTAACTACACTGTGCTTTTTAGGTCGAATTTGGCCGAAATTCGGTCAAAATCGGCCATTTCCGACATTAAACGCCATTTGTACGGCCATTGTGGAGGCCATCTTGGCCGCCATTGTACCCCTCCCTATGCCCCCTGTCTCGGCCAACCTTGCACATCCCTACTTGCATTATATGCAGTGGTTTTGCCATTCTTTGTCTGTGGAAGCAACGCTACGACTTTGCAGCACAGCTGCCAAGACTTTGGTCGAGAGCTAATGAGACGATCGATCCATGAATTTAAATGTGAAGACTATTTGCCTGAAATAGTCCTCAAACTTATCATTCACTTAAAAATGTGTAGAAATTACTTCAAATAATAGTATTGTATTGGATATAAGTTTGAGTTAAACTTTGAATTGATATGAGATATGAATTATTTAGTATTAATAGACATGGCCAAAATCTGGCTTATAAGCCAATCGAGTCGACATTTCTTTTGAGCGAACCCTATAGAGTGAAATCAATGCATATATGCTATGACTGAACTGACGAGTAGAGTATTGATGACAAGAGAAAAATTGTTTATTAAGTGTTGACAATCAGTAAGAAAATGAGAATATCTTAAGTGAATTGAACTTATGATGTGATGATGATTCACATATACCTTGAAGCTACTGTAATTTCTAGTACCCCTCAATCATTTTGGATTTCACTGCAGTATTAATTTGAATCAAATAAAAGTCACGTAATGTTAGATTATTTTCAATTGGTCTCTCAGTTTAAAGTGAAGGGAAAGGGATGTCAATTACAGGGTGTCCCAGAATTAGCGCCTGATTTGAATCGGGCGCCACAAAAAAAACTGCAGGGGTACAATATTGATACCAGTATTATTTGAAAGAGGAATAGTTCGGGTTTGATAAAAATTATATATGAAAAATATCCTTGAACAATTCAAGGCGCTATATCCGAAAATGCTGAA
>JAQIWA010001675.1:0-16942 GCA_034693305.1 Eueremaeus valkanovi | reverse complement strand
GCATAGTTCACATAAGTTTGCATGCCATAAAGGACACTCGTCATTTACTCATTAATAAAATATTATGACCGGGACTGCAGTAGAGCCAAACGTTAGTCAGAACTCTAAATAAACTGTAGAAAACATATGAAACACATAAAGCATATGAGCCGTACAATTATGTTGGGCACTGGTACTGCACTGGTATGTTCGACTGTATTCGGTGTGTTTGTCAGACATTCATATCTAAGCACTTCATTATTTTAACTTATTTTACAAAATAATATTTTGAGTGAAATATTTTGAAGGCGGAAATGTCACCCATAATATATACATCCATTTCTCAGGTCATTCAATCCAATTTATCGTTAGGTTGTGTCGGCTAATGGTCTCTTACACACACACACACACACACACATACATTCTCACTCCCCCTCCATCTGAGTACTGAGCAGAAAGTGTGGAGTATTTTACTCAGAGATAACTTATACAGATATACACATATTATATACTGTAATATATAATATTTCTCAGAGCACAGGCTGTTATGTGGGTTAGAAAGTCCTCATTCTCTCTCTTATGGCTCTTTATATCATATGCTAAAAATGTATTAGTCTTATAGTTGGAGAAAATTTTGTCTAACGAGCCGTAAAAAGAGGAGCACGTGCTTAGAAAAGTGATCCGGCTCTGCAAAATGCATCTGTAGGCAAGTTTGTCTCAACACTGCATTAGTGCAGAACACATCAGAACCTCTTTTACATCTCTAACATCTTATACTGTATTCCGACTACCGGTGCATATATCAGGTGAATCTATTCTGTTCTGCCTCACAAACCTGTGCTCAAGAATGTAACTCCAGTGCGAACTCAAATTTGAAATATGAGAATATATTAAACAACAACTCATATGCAACGAGTGTTTTGTGTTTTTTCTGTTTTCTTTAAATCTTAGAAGAATTGAATAAAAATGCAATAAATCCTTGTTTTGTCATAAAATGCATTTCCTATGGCTGGTATTGCTTTGTATGGACTGTTATATACTTTAATTATATGTAATATTGAATTTAATGCCAGTTCTGTTGGCCTCACAATAAATGAATAGAATTTTAATGAAGAAATTGTGTATAAATTTAGTGGATATGTAATGATATTTAGTTTGAAATAATGATTGCTTTGAATCTAATGCTATGTTTGCGCCACTGATTCGCTGTGTCATTGAGTATACGCTTAATCTTCTTAGCGCTCAACTGTTCAACTGTTCCACTGTTTAGCTTAACTAAAACACTGGAGCATTGGTTAAACTCTATTATATGGATGTTTCGTGTCGTGTATTATGCAGTGCACTGCATGTGTGTGTCTGTGCGACCCAACTCGAAGATGGATTGGCATTGCTTATAATGTTGGTCAATACAGCGCTGCACCGTTGGCTATACAGCCTCTCTGTACGTGATTATTGTTCATCATAGATAAACTCAGTCTTTCCAGTCTTGTCGACCACTTTGAGAGTGCAGACAGACATAGACACAGTTAGCTCTCATTGGGCTCTATAATGTAACTGTTCTACAGTATGTCATAGCCAACCAATCTTTTATTCCTTTGAGAACTATTTATTTCAATCGTATAAACAAACATACTTTAAGTTAAACTCATCGCATCTTATCTTTCCTTTACTCCAACGCCAGACCTTTCTCTCCCTCTCTCTCTTTGCCTCTCATCTCATCTCAACTATTGTTTCTTTTTTTCTGACTAACTCTCAGACTTTATATTTGGCTAAAATGTTGGCTGAAATTGCTATTAAAATGAATAGAGAGTCGAGAATAGAGTCGTTCATAAATTCATTTTATACTACTTTTTATACAATTTTATTCTGTGTTCGTCTGAATTGCTTTCTTTCTCTCACTGTGTCTAACATTAGTATTAATAATTTTCGTCTACTTTTTTTGGAGATAAAACAGAGAATAATAATAATAATCATAAAAATAAAGAATTATAATAAAGAATTTGTTGAAGAGTGCAAAGCAAAGCAAAAATTTAATTTAAACTTCAGAACAAAACTCTTTTGGGTCACAAACAAAGGCTTTAATATTTTGCAGACTAACTAATAGACTCTTTCTTTATACAGTATATAATGTATTATAATAGCACTATATGTAAACTCTTTCTTCTGGCGCAGACATCGCAGCACTTGTTCTGTTGTAGCGCTCCAGACGTCTAATATATTCTCTGATATATCAATGTTTTCGATCTAATATCCACTACTTTTCTGGCTTCCATTGGCCTCTCCTCTCATATGTATACTTATGGCCAACACTTTCATAAATAGAGTTCAAGCGATCAAAGAGAGAGCGAAATGCGATCTAATATTGCATACAATATCATAGTTTTGTGTAAACTATTTACTACAGTATAGTCTATATAATACATAGCACTCAATGAGGTTTACTTTTTTATAACAAACTTATGCCATAATATTAAATAAACTGGCGATTCATGCGATACACTGCCAGTCAAACAGTCTCACAGTCTTAGAGTCTCTACTCTCTGGAGTCTCTCTCCGGCGCACAGACTCTCATCTCTGGTGTTCTTAGTGTTTGAAGACTTGTTTCTCGATTCCTAAGATCGATGAAATGATTGTGCCTTTTGTTGCCGCCAACACATATGACACTTGATTGATGAGCTGTCATTTATAACACCTGGCCGTCTATTTTTTCATTTTGACCAATTTTGGTGAAAATTCTTACTGGCCGACTGGTGCTCGCACACACACTTGCCTCTGCTCTTAATATCTGATATACGAATATATCGTATATTATATAATATTTTGCTCTGAAGTGCACTTTCGTGGCATTTATCTCAGTTTATAGATGTCTTTAATTTACTAAAAGAAAACGAATGAAAAACAAAATTCCGATTATATTATATGAAAGTATGAGTCCTGTTATCAAAGCAACAGAACGTACTCTTATTTCTATTAGTTCTCATTACATGACATCAATTGTCTGCATAGGAATTAAGAAGCAATACATTAATGAGAAGTAATAAAGAATTTCTAGACTTTTGTTTACTATATGGCTATTCATTATTCTCTGTGTTGTCTTTATTGTCTGTATAATTATTATTATATTATTCTCCTAATAACAGTGACCAGGCTGTACGCAAACAGGGTCTTATTGGTTAGCAACATTGCACAACAACTATGTCAATCAAACAGTTGTTGAACTTTGAGCACATTTTGTTTAATTATTATACAATTAAATTTCGCCTTTAATTTCAGTATATTTTCTGTGCATTGAACCAATTTCTGCGAGCAATGCATCGATGATACCCCTCCACAAATTCAAACCTCCATTGGCCATCCCTGTTCTGGTATTAAGCCATGACTACTACGGATATAATATTTATCACTGATAGTCATTGTCTTGGATTTGTTGAGAGACTTCTAATCATTTCATATCCACAACAGAAATGTTTGCTCTCTTTCTGCCCAACACTTCAGCACTTCTTTATATATTGTCTGCTGTTTTGGCCGACAGCACAGACAGCAGATTCTCTGTTAATTTTGTTTCGGTGCAGATCTTTCTGTCTATTCTCTCAATACTCGTTACGATTCTTATAATCAAAGCTTTGATTACTTTTTTGGTTCGGATTTTGTTTTCTTTTTCACCTTCTCTTCCAATTCATTCATTCATTATTCAGTTCTCAGCAAAGTATACATTCAATGCATACGAACCCTATTATGAATTAGTATTCAATACTATTTGTTAGACAAAGATTTCGATTCTGAAGACTTGGATGGCTTTGGTTATGGGTTTTGTCTAAATTTCGTTAAAAATTCTGAAGTACTTAACCAGTAGTAGTGAATAGTCAGTCAGAAGCAGATCATTACAAAAGGGATACCAACTTCCTCTCTCTCTCTCTCTCTCTCTCTCTCTCACTCTCTCTCTCTCTCTCTCTCTCTCTCTCTCTCTCTCTCTCTCTCCACTCCCTTCTGAAGGAGTCTGTATTCACTCATATATTAAGCTATCAAATGCTACTCTAAGAGGACTGTTAGTGTAGTGCACTGTTAGAGAGGACTGTCTCCATGTCTATAAGCAAACACTCTGACAGTGAGCATAATATCCAATTCAGTTTTCATTCAGTTCTGATGACAACTATTACTCTTTTGTCGGTATATATGCCTAACAATAAACTGAATCATCTTTTTTGTTGTCATTTAGTTTGAGATGTGATTTGAATGAGTAGTTTCTCCCGTTCTGTCCAATCATTTCCATAACGACCCGATTATTCAATCGAATCCAATGCGAAACCAATTTTCAAATGACTTTTGTCTATATTATTATTATTCAATAGATATCATTGTTTCCTAAAATTAATGACATTTCAGTTCTTATATATCATTAAATATTTATTCATTTTATTCCAAATGAATGTTCAAAACAGAGAGAGAATGAAAAAAAAAGCAAAAATACATTTATATTGTTTTAAATCACAAAACTTTTAGCGAAATTTATTATATCCTTAGACTTAATCAATAATTTTATTAAAAACAAATACAAAAATTTTAAATTAAATTTTCTCTACTCTTATGAAAAATATTTATAAATTGTATCGAATTTTTTTAGATTAACTGTTATTTAAGTAGAATTTTTCTGATAAAGTATTTCTAATATTTTTAAACTTAATGTGTTTTTCTTGACATTTTTCGGAATAAGCATCCAGGCCAATTCGCCGCTGACAAAGCATCGAGCTCAAAAACTTTATTGCAAAAGACAAAAGAGCTTTAGTTTTGCAATCAATAACTTTGTATGAAATACTGACACAACTCGAGCCAAATTGCAGTTTCAACTGACCCATCTCCTTAGTTCCTTTGCCTTGATTTTCCAGATCACCTTGCAAAATATTCATATGCATTAATTTATGAAACGACCATTAATTCTGGTTTATGTGCTATGAATACGAAAAACCAGTTTAAAAATGATTATTCATTTGTGTTTCTATTCTTTATTTGTTAACGATATTTTGACCAGGTATCATTTTTCATTTAAACTTCTGTTTTAAAAATTACATTAAAGTATATAAATGATGATATTCCCATGAGCTTGATCATCTCTCATGTCCATT
This sequence comes from Eueremaeus valkanovi, assembly GCA_034693305.1. Taxonomy (NCBI): domain Eukaryota; kingdom Metazoa; phylum Arthropoda; class Arachnida; order Sarcoptiformes; family Eremaeidae; genus Eueremaeus; species Eueremaeus valkanovi. Next base: position 11,843 of record JAQIWA010001675.1, on the reverse strand, counting down.
ATGGGGTATCTCAAACAGAAAATCCGACATAAGTTTTGATATACAGTATTATAGTCTCAAATATTAACTCTTTGGTCTCACTCTTCGGACTTTTATTTTTTTTATGAGCGAATCATTTATGTAATCGATATTTTTTCATTTTAAAAATATTCAAGGCAATATTGAATGACTGCCTTTTTTGGTAAATTAAATATATTGTAACTCAATTTTTTCGGCAACTCTTTGATTAATCAGTCGATCCCAGTATTCATTCCCTTCTTTTCATATAAATCTAATAAAATAAAAGATAAACTTATTTTACAGAATATTTTATTAAAGAATATAAACTTTATATTATATTGAATTTGTTAACAAAAGTATATAAATATAATTGATTTTGTGGCCAATAAAGAGTATTCATTCAATTGATTTTCTATTTACAGAGTTTCAGAAATCTATCCTTAAATTAATGTCTTCTAAATTACTTGAATTTAAAATCGTTTAGACGTTTATTAGTATTGTATTGCAGTCTATGTATAGATTATGTTAACTATATATGACTGTTGAGAGACGAGAGAGAAGTCCAGACATAAAAAGAAAGGATAGAATTGATGTAATAAACTGAGTCTACAGTACATGCAGTTCGAGATGACTCTTGTCCTTAACTGAATGGACTGAATGTCGCAATTCTTTGGTTTTGCTTTCTTAGTGAGCACTAGAATTCAATTACATCTCTCTCTCTCTCTCTCTCTTCTCTCTCTCTCTCTCTCTCTCTCTCTCTCTCTTCTCTCTCCTCTCTCTCTCAACTTTTCTTCATTTCTTGCATTCAATACTTTGTAATGCATTTGGCTTTGCTTTTAGTGCAGACTTAGCTTTACTTCTTTTTTTTGGTCGGTTGGGTCGGCCGGACATTGTGTGTGTCCTTATGATAAAACTACTAAATATTGATTGAAAAACATTTGAGTAAAAGAACTCAATATATTGAATATAGAGTACTGTACAGTGAATACAGTGAATATACTCTATATCTGACTGTAGTCAGCGTTTAATATAATACTTACCCAACAATAGAGTCTGTTCTCTCTCTCAGAGCGCATAGAGCTATGAAACCAAAGCCAAGGCCTGAATGTGATCGCAGACGACGACTAAAAATCAACAGAAAGTCTAATTTGTTTAAATTAAAGCAAAACAAATCAATTTCACTAAATTAACTTATATGTCGTAACCGCATGTCTAAGTGATTCCAGCCGTGAAAATCTCAAATATATGTACAATATATGTGTTGATCGCACGCTCTCTTCCCTCCACTCTATTCACTCTCTATTATAACTATTTTTGCAAATATTATAAAATTAGAAATTTTGTGAAAATATATTGCAGTCATTCGTATAATAATTTGTGAAAAGCCTTACTTTAAATTCGTAATAGGCATTAGCCTGGTCATAATTTAAATATTTAACTCATTGTGATATTTCAACTATTTATTCAAGGTTAAATAATGAACTATACATCAAGATGATTTATAAGAATTTATTCGTTTGAATCTAATATATATTTCTAGTGTTTGTTTAACAAATAAACTTGCTTATATTTTCAATTTGACTCTTTTCTCAGTACAGTAATAGCTTATGGATCATAAGTTATGACCCTGGCAATTTCACTAAATAATTGTCAAATATAAGCTGGATAAATTCCTGTAAAGTAAACAATTTCCATGATAAATAGTATTAGCAATGTACTTTTAATTATTTTAATATAAATTCTCGCTTGAACTCAGGATATCTTGCTTAGGATCTGTTCACTTATTCATTGTCTGCCATTGAATGCCAAATCAAATCTGAAAGAATAGGATAACAGATAGGATAACACTGTTTAGACATTTAATACATATTAATGAATGAAAAACTACGAAAAAATGTATTGGCTTTGAAATGCATGCATTGACCGCATGCAAAGAATACTGGTTCGTTGGAATACTTGGTCATATTCCTGCTTGTAGTCAAGTCCAATAACTCTAATTAGAGTCACGAAACTTAGATTTATCAAATTGATCATGTTGCAAATAGAAATAACAAAAATTATTAATTAAATATATTTTTATAAACAAAATATTTCTATACTTTCGGATGGAATGCTTGAGTCAAATGAATGCTCTTTTTCTTTAATGATTATTATTTTTATTTATTTTATTTTATAATAAATTGTAATTCAGTTCAGATGAATATCAGATAAATGTTATAATGATTTATAAATAAGACAAAAGTCGTTGACTTAAAGCGATCAGTGATTAGTTTAAAGAATAAAAATTAGTTTTATTTTCAGAGTCGATATAATGTTGTTTTCATACAATAGTCTAATTTCGAGATTCGCTTAACATTTAGAGTTCAAAGAAATTTCTGTTCAGAATAACTACCAAAACAACAGCCAATTCGAGTGCCAAACAAAACAACGGCAATCGACTAATAAGATTATAATTTAGTCGATAGGCTATGAAAATAAAATAAATTAACATTTTATAAATATACAGGGTATACAGGGGTGACCACAGAAGCCAATAAATAATCGGTTGGAAAATGTTTTCAACAAATCAGAACAAATTTAATCAAGATTATATTGAACTACGACATAGACTATTTTATCAAATAAAAACATGAAAATAATTTTAACCAATTGATCAAGATATATGAATATAAACTGGCATATTTAATCAAGATTATATTGAACTACGACAGAGACTATGTTATCGAATAAAAACATGAAAATAATTCTAACCAATTGATCAAGATATATGAATATAAACTGGCATATTTAATCAAGTTGACATTTCCAAAAATCTAATTTATAACCGTTAGCCACAAATTGTCAATTGAGTCAGACATAAACTTGCAACTATTTCATATTACAGATAAGAATGTGGAGCATAAACAGGATTAGTAATAGTGTAAATGTATGAGGATGCTTTCATGTTTCATAAAATTCTGTTTTTGTACTCATTTTATGTTATTATATGTGAAAACTCGGCCAAAAAGCATCTGAACTCACAATAAAATAGCACAACAACTATACTGTACATAAACAGGCAGTTTATGGCCATCTCTGATAAATATGTGCTAATATTTTGAATACAAAAGATCTATCAATAATACACGTATAAGAAGATTGTTTTACATAAGAAGTTTGTTGACACACATCATAAGGACGAAGAAAAAACTAATTATCAATAAACGAAATTTTGTTTACATAAAACTCAAGAATAAGATTATTATTAATATTTATCCTAAAAAAAGTAGAAAGAATTGAATAAAAATCTAGAGTTCAGTAGAAAATAGATTTTTTTTATCAAACAGTTTTCACTGCATATGAGTTGTAGGAAAGAAAAAGTTAAAGTATAGAGCAATGCAGGGAAGTGTCATTTACAGACGCCTTCACTAATAGTCCATTAACTTTTGGGTCTGTGACTGAAGAAAAAAAATCTAAACATTAATTGTAACCTAAGATATAATAATAAACTTATATTTTTTTCAAGAAGCTTAACCTTATTTCTCTGTTACCGCACAAACACTTTATAAGTCACCAAAAACTTTGAACGACTGAAAAAGTGGTTTTTCAACAGATATTCTCCGAAAAAACAGAAAAATAGGCGAAATATCGATTTCATTAAAAACGAAAGACGAATAAGAAAACTAAGAGAAAAAGTCATTGAAAATAAGGAAAACAATTTATAGTTAAGTTCTTCGGAGTTGAAAACAAGAGTTAATACAATGCTAACTAACAGTACTAACAGTCCTAACAGTGCCAACGCATGCAGTATTGGAAATACTATTCTATGCTTTCTATACAGCATTTTGTATTTTATTTCTGGTGTTATATCTCTTGCGACTCAACTGCTGTCGTCTCAACTCTTTTATCTATAAAAACACACCTTTTATGTCAACGAATATCTATTAGAGTCGAAAGTGAATGCAAAAGAGAAAGTTGAGTGAAGAGGAGGGGAAGACAGGGAGGGATGACATAGAGAAGGAGAGAGTGATAGAACTGAACCGATTGTATGTTTAAGTTTTTGTGTTGCCATCAAATAATCATGAGTTGGATCTGTACTCAAATTATTGCATAAAGAGATCAGTAATTGCAGTATAAATACTATTTAGTGATCCCTTTCCTAACATGCGGTCAACTGAACAATACATAGCATTCACAACGAATTAAATTCAAAAAATACATTTAAATTCATATTTATTTAAATAAAACAAAACTTTTGAATAAAAAAAATATAAAATATGACGAATGAAAAAATTGATTCGACATAAATCTGGTTCAATTTTTTTGCGGTTATATTCCTTTCTCTTCTTATGTTCAGTATTCATAACTACTTAGTATTAAGTCTGGAAGAGAGTCAGAACGAGAGGCAGAGGCAGAGAGAGTCTGGAGATTGAGCTCAAGTTTGGAGTAACGGAAGAATAACAATACGAATAGAGCTAAGTATGAGTGCAATGCATTGAAATATAAGTCGGCTATAAATATGCATTATTTATCATTCCTGTGCTCTCTCTCTCTCTCACCCTCCCTCCCTCTCCCTCTCTTCACTCCTTCTATCCCTTTCGGTGTATTCCTGGATAAGTAGAGACAGAGAGCAGTGGTTTTGCCGTAGAGTAAGAAGAAGTAATAGACAACACATAATGTTATTCAATATGTGAAACGCCTAACTATTTCTCAATTTTTTATCTCATTTTTATATTTAATGGTATATTCACTTCGATCAGCATTTTTTCTCTTCTACTTCTTTTTCATCTATTAGTGTTGCAGACCATCCGAACAGTCGTTTCGTAAATAATACTATCAATGCTTATAAAGCATTTTTAGCAATAATGGCGAAGAGTTTTGTTACGTTAGACTCAATATTAGAGTATAAGTGAAACTCAGATTTTTTTCAGTCAAATTCACTTTTGCTTCTTATGATTGTATTATTCATTTGCGATACAAATAATTCAGTGCAGATAGAAATATAATTGTAGTCCAGATCTCTGCCAACCCGTATCCAGTTCAACCCACGTCGTTCTATTATTTCAATTATCTGCTGGATTGGATTACATAAATATAATTACCAGAGCCTGGAAAACCGTTCTGTCCCTTCCCGTGCATATGAGTCTGGTGTCATTATAACAAACAAAGAGCGAGTTAACACATCAACCCAATAGTTAGCAGGTTAATTTCAAACACAGTTCAAGTATGCGGTTTCAAGAAAGTTCCAAGTTCAAACAGTGCTTTTTCAACAAAAAACTGTTGTTATAATGACACCAGACTTATATGCACGGGAAGGCAGAACGGGTTTCCAGGCTCTGATATTACATTTCAATCCCTGAACAATAATTGATTTTTATTCTCATTTGTAGTTATTTTTGCATAAATTGTTGCCATCAATGAAAATAAGATGAATTAATACTAATTGTTTGTATTGTTTGAGAGAAATAATAAAACAGGTCAATTTGATCGAAGAATTAAACCGAATCTCTTGATTGCTATGAAAACATTTGTTTCAGTTCTGGTCGTGAGCTCTGGTACGAGAGATGCCACTAGACGTCAGACTAGACTTCATCAGAAGTACTCAATGATCTGAATGTAAAAAAGAGAATATTGTTCTGTAAGGCATAGACAGCACAGTGTAATACAAACAGTAATGTAAGACAAAAGAAAATTGAGATGAATAGAGGGTCGAAAATTGTGAGAGGTATAGGGATGGGAGGAGAGGGAAGATAGAGAGAAATACAGTATATATATATAGGATTGGAATGGAATACAGAATAATAAAGTCCACTAAAGAGAGCCATAAGAATGTGCACACATTTGAAAAGAAGCCCTTATTTGATATAAGCAACCCGTATATGACATCCCTGTGCTATGTGTGCTCTGCAAAGTAAGAGATAAACGAACAGAATAAGCACAGAGAGGATAGGGAGGAATAAAGCAAATGAAAGGGAGAGGGAAGGGGAGAGTGGAGTGAGAGGAGAGAAAGGAGTCCATCATTTGTTTTAATATTTTGATTGCGTATAAGTCTTGTTGTAATGCATTGTCTTTTACAGTCTTTACAGTCGTTTCTTTCATATGTGTTGTCATTGTTTTATTCGCTTTTTATTTAAGCCTCAGTTCGTTCTCTCTATCTATTAATGGGTGTCGTATTCTCGACGCTTTCGGCCATATTCTCAAATCAACAAAATTATATTGATTGCACACAATTCCAGGCACACTTCATTTGGATGCACACCAGCTCTCTCTCTCTCTCTCTCTCTCTCTCTCTCTCTCTCTCTCTCTCTCTATCTCTCTCTCTCGCTCTCCTTTGCAAACAACAATCCAATTGGTCTTTCGCTTCACCTGTTTTTGTGCTAATATTATCCCCGGCTGTCAATCACTGGTGGATTGCCATAACTGCCATAAATCTCATTGCAAGCAATTTTTTGCCTAATTTACACTTTATATGATAGACTCCTTTTGTTTATGTCTGTCAGTCGCTTGACTTCGTTATCAATCGGCACTCAAAGCTAAACAATTATTTTACTTGTCTTTCATAACATACACAATATAATACATAAATGAGTTTCTGTTTAATAACTCATTTATATAATAATTTTTAATACTTGTTATAGCAATAAAAGTTATTATTAAACGTATTATTACTTTTGAATTGTTTTGCGCTTAAGTTCTTTACTCCACATATATATATGTGATTTTCAAATCACTTAAGCGAATCATATCTTTTCCTTTTTATATATATTTTGTTCGCTTTTTCTTTTCATTTTTCAATTTTCAGTTTTCTGTTTATTTTTGTTCAGTTTTTTTTAGTTGAAGAGCAAAACTAAATGATAGAAATATATCTGAGAAACCAATTGTTCACTCAGTTTAGTGTTTAGTTTATTGTCCATATGGTTGACGTATCGTTACTGTACTTAAAATATATTTGCACTGAAATATTTGTGCCCTTAGACCAGGTTTAGTACAACTATTATGTAAGCGAACAGAAAGGAAAAGAAAGAGAGAAAAAAAATAAAAGAAAAGTATGAAAAATAGGTTCACATATAAACATAGTATCAGGTCTTCCGAAGTGAAGAACAACAATAAGAATGAGAACATATACTGATATACAGTATTACTGTATAGTAAGCAAAGAAAAGAAGATCCAAAGCGTTCTCAGAGATCAGTGACGGGTAACGTCTGTGTTGTGTTGAGCCTTCATTATCTAGTTAAGGATCATTAGGCCCGATTATCTCAACAGTGTCCAACCCATATGCCTGTGCCAGTCCGCCACTTCCCCTTTGTCTCTGCCAAAACATTTAGGTTTTAATTGTCTTTTTCAGCGATTACTTCAAATTTAAACATCAATTATCTCTCCATTGAATACAATTTCTTTGAGATTAAAAAACTATTAAATATTTTTCTAATATAAAAATTGTAAAACTATTTAACTGATTGTATATTTATTTTATTTATTAGAGTCTAAACATATATTTTTAATGCATTTAAGGCGAAGAAGCGTTCACTCGTTGACATATAAAAATGATCCCGAACCTATTATTTGTATTAAGTAGACTATGTGTTCATTCATTTAGTTTTATATAAAAATCGATTGCAATTCAAAGATCATATAAACAATTTCGTCTCTCCCGGGTCTGAGACAGTGAGACTCACACATAAATAAAATAGATTTATAAACATTTCTAATTTTTTTTGCCTAAACTTCTAAACTATATTTGGCTTATTTTCAATGCAAACATTGTCACAAATATTTTGCTTACAATCATAATGTGATGTTTGCTATATATTTATATCAATGCTGTCATTGCTATCAATGATTAGCAACTAATATAATATATTCTTCTGTATTCAAAATGCGTGCGAAACAAATGCAAAGCAAAAGCAAAATAATAATAATATATAAACGCGAATACATTACAGCCATTGACTTCGAACTTAGCTTTTATTATCTTAACTCTCGTATTGTTATAATGAATGTTTGTTATGCCTCTCATTGCCATTTCATTCATCTTTCTCTGAGTCAATGCCTGTTATTGTTATTGTCATTACGATTATTATTATTCATTTATGTGAGAACTGAGCAAAAAATCAGTGAATAAACCGACTGAAAGGCGGTATAGATTGAGTCCAATATTTTTCTTATTCTCAACACAAGAATGAATTATTTTTTCTGATAAGTGAATAAGATTTTCGGCAAAATTTTTCCCAAACTTTTTCGACTGGTTTTGCATTTTATTTTTAACGGAATAAAGTAGAAGTTGCAAAATGTGCAAGCTCATGAAATGAACTTTTAGACTCTTTGGTCTCTTTAAACAAAATTTTCTGATATTTTAATTGAATAGAAAAATAATTGGATTGAAAAATATATTTTTTTTTATAGAAATATTTGTGAAAAACTCAATGTTGAGACAGAAATATAATACTGAACTGTGAATGCGGTTGAAAATAAATAATAGAAAGAAAAATTATGCATCGATTTGATAATCGGAATGGATTTTCGCCAAAAGTTCTCAATTTCAGGAATTATTTGATAAATATATTCGGAATAAAAGCAATTAATTTTATTTTCATGAATATGTCTAAAATCACAAACACATTCATTCATTACAAGTGCATAAAAATCCAAAGCTTTGACAAAAAAAAGTAAAAATGAAATACAAAAAAAGATATAAAATAAATGAAAAAAAAATGTTCATTTGATCTGTGAATTTACAACTGCTGTGTGTATTGAATCAGAGGATTACTAGATTACACAATAAACAGAAAACTATGGGTTTTTTTTTGTAAACTGAGAGCTCTTTTTTCGGGTAAACTTTAGAAATCATTAATGATTTCTTGTGTTTTGCATCGTTTATACTCTACTTTGTATTTGCAAAACACTAGAAATTCTATGCCCTTTGCTGTGGCTTTAGCTCACTTTTAATTCTGATATTGTTTGAGATTAGTTTCAAATCAGACGAAAACATAAATAGCTATTCACTAAAGAGTCAAAAAAATTAGTTTATATTCGTCTAGAAATGGAAATACAAAGAATCAAATCTCCAGTAAAAGAGAATTTCTCTTCACTACAACTGTATTGTAAATCAAAAGAAATAATAAATTATATTATAAATACATTAGATCTGAAAGAAAAAAAAAGAGTAAAAGAAATCCTTTCATAATAGATATTAATAGTGAGCCAGTAATGAAAAAAATATATACTTATATACTGTTTGCAAGATTTTTCTGAATTTTTTTTAGGTTCAGAAAAAAAATGATAGAAAATAGAAAATGAATTTAATAATGAAATCGATGGCAACGACTGAACAGTAAGTTTTGGGCAGAAATGGTCATAAAAATATATGACTATCTTTTGAACTGTTTTCGATAACTTAACTAAATTGAAAGGCCTTAAGATATAAAACTGAGCTAATATAGTGGATAGAGTGAGGCCAGGGATGGCTATATCTGTGGAAGATGGAGAGCACACATACATTTTGATAGTGCAAACCGAAAAATGCTCAGATCATAAGGCAGTGCAGAGAATAAACAAAAATTGTGCTCATATTCTCATTCGTCCGACTTTTATACGAAACTAACATTTTTTGTGACTACTATTTGCTCCTAATATAGCATTTACTCTATTAGAGTGTCTGTTATTTTCTCGTTTTATATATATTTACTACAGAAGTAGTTCTTCTTTTTTTTTTCGGTATAAATATCTGTCGTTAAAAAAAGAGAGAAAATCCTTGTTCTCTACTCTAATAGTAATGTTTCTGAAGGCAATACACACACAAAGTATTATTACATTAAATACCTTGCAGTCAATTTTCGTATATATACACCAATCTTGAATATAGCCCAGAGTATACAAGTATATCGTTTTCACATTTTTCTACTCTTTTTTCTTTATTCTCTTATTTTTTTGATAAGTTTTTTATATTATTATTATTTTTTTCGCTGCAAGTCTTGGAGTGATTTTTTTCTATCATTTTGTTTGCTTTCAATTCTTTTATTTTTTTTTCTTTATTTTTTTTCTCTTGAGTTTAATTGATTTTTAATTTGTTTTGAATATAAAATTACTTTATTTTTATTGCAAATTATTTTTATTATTTTTTTCGAATGAAGTGTTTATTTAATTATTTTATATTTTTCTCTTATAATTATGATCAGAATTGAAGGCTTTTTTATGAATATATTATTTAATATATATTTAAATTCAAATTTGTTTATATTATTCATTCGGAAAAATAAATGTATTATTAATTAGTTATTTATTTCCTTTAACTTAAATATTGAGAAAAGAAATTATTATGCAATACATGAATGTATTTATACTTCAATATTATCTGTGTTGCAGAGACCAAAAGATCAGAGGTTGGAGCTCTGTGTAACCACCATGGTAAGATTCATTGATAAGCTTTCTCTTTCTATGTGAAGGCGTTAGACAAGTGTTTGTCAAATGATTGATGAATTAGTTTATAAGTAGTGATACAAAAATCATTATAATATGTATTAAGTTATGAGATTCAGCGCTATAGCGCCTACAATACGGCAATCGTAGCCACTTATAAGAACTGAACCCAGCTTATTTGAATTTTATTTCAGCCTAGTTTAATTTTAAAAAAATTTTGATTTTAAAAAATGAGTTATAAAAAGTTTTATTTCGAAATTCATTTTTTTAAAATAACTATTTTTAATATTAATGCAAATGTTTAATCAAATATTTCATTTAACATATATTTTGAATAACTTTTTTTTTAATTATTATATAATTTTCTTGATTTCATTTTTGCTCTTTTTCCAAGTTGTAGGCAAATTAGGCTAAGGGTAAATTTGTAGGCAATATGCATTTAGGCGAACTGAATGATAAAGGTCTGTTTGAATTATTATTTTCCTCGTGAACTCAATTTTGCGAATGAGATGATGTAATGAAAGAAAATTAATTTCATATGAATTATGAATTGAATTAAATATTTTGCTTTCGATATTATTTTCTCGATTCGGCCATAATTTCTCTTTACTATTGAATCAAAATTATTACCCAATTCTCTAAACATAACTAAAAAATTGAATTTATTTCAATCAACAAAATTATATTAATATTTATAAACAATTTTTTGGCCAAAAATAGACCATAAAAGGCGAAGAAATTATTTTTGACGTTAGCTTTGATTGAATATATAAATAATTAAATTGTTTTTATTTATAAATAAATTACTGTTTTATCTCTTCTAATATATAAATAGCTTTTTTTAAGTGTAAGATATAATTCAATTATATAATCATATTATATATGATATAAAACAAATTCAATTATACGTTAGCTTAAGATTCAGTTAATGGCCGAACAGAGTATATAAATTACAAATCGATTAAAAAGCTTAATTTAATTGTTATCTTGCTTATCTTTATAATAAATATTACATAATTTAGTAGACACTTAATAGGATCCTATTATAAATCTAAAAGATACTAGTTCATAATGACGCTTATTATACTAAATCAAAGCTTATATAAAAATATGTATAAATATTTAAATATTATAGTTATTAATATTTAACTCCAGGTCTTTAGCCTTATATATAAAATTGAGCAATGTACTCTTAATTTCTAAATATATCCAATTTAATTATTATTCATTCGTTTGCATAACATTTATTGAGGAATTTAGGGTTCATTTAAAAGAATATAATTTTAATAAAGGAGTTGTCAGACTTAGAAAAATTGTTTACCAATTCGGTTGATATTCTATCCCCAAATACTAATGAAGATATCATGCAAAGTGATGCAAAAATTTTGTTGATAAAAACAAAGAAAATTGAGCAGGGACAAAAGCTAGTTTTAAACAAAAGTTGTCA
>JAQIWA010001674.1:0-16944 GCA_034693305.1 Eueremaeus valkanovi | reverse complement strand
GCAATGAAACTATTGGTTCGCTTTCATACTTAACATTAGTTGTCGTCTCGTATGAGAAGTAAATGAAACTTATTTTCCTTATTTGATAAACACATCCAAACAGACAGAGAATATTCAATACAATTCTTGCATTCAATTGCATTCTTATTGTATATAATATTTTCTCGAAATAATTTTGATTTAAATATATAAAAAAAACTATACTGATCAACTTTGTTTAGTGTTCATAAACGTGTGATTATCAGAAAATTAACCTTTCTCATTCTCTTTCAGATTTACTGGCAAATACACACTGATAAGACTTTTACATTTGTACCTGTCTAAACTAGATAAATATACAGAATTTGTTGAAATATAATCGATACGACTGTTCTGAATAATAAAATAATACCGTTTTCTACCGGTTTAATACCGTCCCAATAAATCTGTTGTCTGTAAATCGATATCTCATTTGAATAATGAAATTTTTATTTTAATTAATTCTTTTAAATAATATTTATTAAAGTATAAGTCAATCTCATATTTTACTATCAGATTGTAAAGGTTTAAATGACCGGAACGTAATAGCAAAGCTCAGAATATTCCGAAGTAGGCTTTCTTTAACTAAACATAAAAATAGCCAGGTTAAATGTTTTTCAAATAACATTTTTAAGGCAGATTTCAAAAAGTTTTTGAAAAATTGAACAGAGCAAAATTTATATAGAGTTTAAAGCTGTTGTTCCCTTAAACAGATACTATTTAAATGTTATTGTTTTGAAATCTTTATGAGAATAATTGTATTTTTTACCCTAGCTAACTATGGCGACATTTAATTTCATGCCATATCATAACGACAATTTTATGAACATGTAACAATAATGAATTAATTTATATATACCGGTAATAAGGTTTTCCTGAATAATAAAAAAGATCAGGTTACAAATATTTGCCGTTATAGTTATGTTGTTTATATACCGATTTCTCATTTAAATAATTAAATTCTTATTCAAATATCTTTGGAATAATATTCATTAAAATATTCAGGAATGGGTAGAACACCAGGGACATTCATACAGAAAATCAACAGAAGCAAATAGCAACAGAATTTTATTGAGAAACATCTGAATAATTTATTTGAAAATTTTGTAATATTCTGCTCACTTATTATTAGAGTTTAATTTGATTTTTATCGATAACACTGGTCAATATAGTCAAAACAAGGTTAAACTTAACGTTAATATATTTTTTTAACAATAACAAAACAAATAACATAACAGTATAAGTATTGCACTTAAGTTAAACTGTGAACACTTTTACAGTAACTCATTCTCAACTATCCAGTCAACAAATGATTAGAAGATGTAAACTCATAATTGTGATTGAGCTCATACAAACCATTATTAGTATTCATCTATCACATTTTAGATGAGCTAGATTAATAAATGTCAGTAAATGAAAATAATAACAGGGTAAACTAGATTTGTTACATAAGAGAGGCACAGTAGGAAAAGGAATATCTAATAACTCTAACCCTTAACCATTAACCATAATCAGCTTGAGCATCTTTCCGCTATGAGGCCATCGGTAGAGTTGACATATTCCTGAACCTATTCCTAAGCCTATTCTTTTAACCTTTCTTAAGCATTGTAATTTGACCCGTTCTGAAATAGCCATAATTTACAAACCTATCTAAAACTGACCCAGATATATTTTATCCTACTAAAGCCTATATAAGCCCTCCAATGCCCACTTCCATTAGCACTATAGCAGTTATACAGTTAAATCTGATATTTGTTCAGTAAAGTACATTGGGCTACAATATACAGTCGAATCCCTTTCTATAAGAAGGCTCTATACATATAAGAACCGCTCTCTATAGTGTACACTAAATTATGATTTGGCGGACTTGCTATTCATTTCAATGTTAAATAAGCTCTCTATAAGCAAGCTTCATTTAGTGTATATAAGTTAATGATTAGAGTTATTTTTAGAAATAAAGATAGCAGACGGGTCATGCATTTGAAATCACGACCTCTGTTCAATCACGATATCTCCACTCGGTATTTAAGTACATTGTTGCCTCATCTCTCTATTGTGTAAGTTCTCTATAGTGTACGCATTTTGCTTGCATTTACTCGTTTCCTATAGAGAGGTTCGACCGTACTCTGTATACTTGAACACGAGTTGGATAAATAAATACAAAGTCTTCATGTATTCTAAACAATTATATTTTGTTTTATAAAAACTTTTCGAATCCATAGAAACTTCACGAATATTAAGGCAAACAAAGTATTGAAATAATTGTAATTATATAATACTGTACTAACATTCATAATATTACCTTGTTAGTTATTATCCAGTGAACTATTTATAGAGCATAGTGCATAGAGTATTAATTTTTAGTTACATTGCTCAAAATATGAAGCTCATAACAGTCATGTTACATGACCTAGTTCTATTTTCCGTTGTATTCGCCGTCACTTTAAGTAAAAAAATTATTTTTTAATAAAATAAATTCTAAATCTAATGAAATTTCTGTTGCAGGTCATTGTCCACAGGACTGGACGCCACTGGATAGCCATTGCTATCGACTGTTCGACGAGAAAGTCAACTATTCTGCAGCTGAGCTCAAGTGCAAGACTAACGGCGCGAATCTTATTGTAATAAAATCTGAAATACAGAATCAATTGGTCGCTAACTTATTATTCAATCATTGGGCCAGAGGTATAGACGTCTGGTTGGGCGTCAGAAAAATAATTCACTCAGGTACTATGATTACTAAGCTTGCATATAACCGGGTCAATTCAATTCTGGATTATATTATATATTATTGAAATCGTTTTTAAATGAATTGAAATTATTTGCAGACAATCCGAACCAATGGGTTTGGAATGACTTCAGTGAAGCCAAATATTTCAATTGGGCTCCGAGTCAGCCCAACTCTAACGGTGCCCAGTATTGTATGGAAATGGTTAGACAGTACAGAATTGCGTACAACTGGACGGCCGGGACGTGGAATGACATCTCTTGCGATGAACTCAATTCTGTCATTTGTCAGAGGCCTTCAATGTCAGGCATTAGTGTCCAATCACTCTCCCCTTCCTCACCGGTCACAGACATTGACCACCAGTTTATTCTTGTAATGGTCTGTCTGATAGTCCTGACCTGTATTATGGTCTATTCAGTCATCTACGTCCTTCGCAAATACTATTTGAATTTGAATTTTTGTATTGAAAGGCAGAAAAGGAGTTTCGGTTTCTTAATACTGAAGGATGAAAACGACCCGGATTATACGAAAATGACTGACCAGGATAAGAATGTAAATCCCATTACTTTCCTGTGAATGAACTGAAAATTGAACGAATATTCCTATCAATTAATGTATAGTTTATATCATTTCAAAACAAATGTTATAATCTATTAAGAAATATGAGATATAATTATCAATAGTTTATTAATAAATAAATTATAACTAATTTCAGTACAAATACAAAAATATTGAGCTTTTATTTGTTGTCATTATTCTTAATGAATGGTAAAAAAAATTTGAATTTAAGTATAAAAATATGAAATAATAATACTATTAAGATATCAACTAATTATAAGACAGGTATTAGTATCCGCTCCAATCTCTTGAACATTGGATCAAATTATAAAAATCACTTGAATTTCCGAACTCATCCATCACTTCACTGATCCAATCGAGATGTTTGGTCACATTCTCATAGAGCAAAGGATTGGATTTAACGCATCTATTAGTCTGGAAGAGATTTTTGATCACAAGGAATGAGGCCATACCCAACACGTATGCCTTTCCATTCACGACCTGAAACACAGGGCCACCGGAATCGCCCTTAAAATGAATTACATTAATATTTGTTATTCTTATAATTCTTGTAATTTCAAGTCACCCGACAAATAGTTGACCCGTCCTTCTGGACACAGATCCTGTCCTCCAGTTTCCATGTAATCAGACCCATGTGCGAAAAGTTCATAAACGAAAGACACCAGTCTTCAGACCTGGCGTCGACTTTGGACTTTTGCATAATATTGGGTAACTCTTTGTCATCATGACTGGCTGTTTCCTCCCATACGCCCCAACCGGCAGCCCAGGCATCAGTACCCGACTGTTGGAAATCTTTTGTCGGCAAACAAATAGAAGCGATGTTTTGGTTATTGATTTGAATATCAGTTTTAGTCTTAATCAGTGCGATGTCGTCGACCATATTTGGATAGACTGTCGTCTTCCTATATAACTCAAGAAAACATCCATTTTTGAGGACAGTCTGCACTTCATATGTATAGGTTCTGTCCATTCTGTCAACAGTTCCGGCAACTATTATAAACGGCGAACTATGGACACAATGGGCTGCCGTCAGAATCCATCTCTTGTCCAGAATAGATCCGCCGCAGAAGTGCTCGTTATCTTTCTGTAGCGAAACTATAAAAGGAAACTCATTTCGTTTGGCATCAGTGCCGCCGACAATGAATTTGTTGGCCATTACTCCGCAATCTTCTGGACTTTTGAACGAAACTGTTTGCAAGACTTGTATAACTGAAACGAATTATTGATTTTTTTTTGTTAAACTATTAAATTATATTTAAAATAAATACCAATAAGTGTTGAGACAAATAAAACATTTGTTTCCACTTTTGAAACCATTTCTTATCTCTATTTTAAACAAAAATTTATTTTACAAATCAACGGCTTTTTAAAAAATAACTCCAAACAGAGAAACAGTTTATTTCGGAAAAACTCGAAATGAAAAGTATTTAAAATATTATTTTTGTTGACATAGCGCGCGTTTTCATTGTTAATATATTGTTACAATTTTTCCTGTTCCCAGCCAGGTCTCGGTCTGTTTTTATAGTAACTAAACATTTTTCTCGTTTTGTCCCCTCCCGTTCCTGTGCAAGACCACGACGGGAAATAACAGGACATTACGAACATTTGGGAGTCTATAGAGAACTCTGATCTTTAGATTCATTTCTACTTTTGTTTTGTGGTCTTCTTCTGAATCAAATGACGACATATTCATAGCTATCATAAAAGTTAATAAAATTATAAATATATTTGAAAACAACTAATCCTTTCAGATGTTATCAAATCAATTAATTTATTAAATTCACTTCAAAGCAGTTTATTCATAGATTTGTTGCTCAGATTTTGTTGTATCTCATCCTTATTTGATTTCATATATATTGCAATTCATCCCTAATTTAACTCAGGTACTTTAATTTTTACGATAGCCGGGTTTATACGAAAATGACTGACCAGGATAAGAATATAAATCGCATTGCTTTCCTGTGAATGAACTGAAAATTGAATGAATATTCCTATGAATTAATGTATAGTTTAAAATATAAAATATTATTTCAAATAAATTTTGATAAACACAGAAAAAAGTTAAAAATATATTAGAAATACCTGTATCATATTTCTATTTCATATTTCAAATATCAGTTATAATTATCAATAGTTTATTAATAAATAAATTATAACTAAATTCAGTGCAAATACAAAAATATTGAGCTTTTATTTGTTGACATTTTTATTATGAATAAAATTTTTTTTGTATAAAAATATGAAATAATAATAATATAAAACATATCAACTAATTATAAGACAGGTATTAGTATCCGCTCCAATCTCTTGAACATTTGACCAGATTAAATTCATTTGAATTTCCGAACTCATCCATCGCTTTACTGATCCAATCGAGATGTTTGGCCACATTCTCATAAAGAGCTGGATTGGATTTAACGCATCTATTCTTCTGGAACAGATTCTTGATCACTATGAATGAGGCGATGCCCAACACATATGCCTTTCCATTCACAACCTGAAACAGAGGGCCACCGGAATCGCCCTTAAAATAAATTACATTAATATTTGTAACTATTCTTATAATATGTTTAAAAAATTCAATTCACCCGACAAACAGTTGACCCGTCCTTCTGGGCACAGATCCGGTCCTCCAGTTTCCACGTAATCAGACCCATGTGCGAAAAGTTCATAAACCAAAGACACCAGTCTTCAGGCATGGCGTCGACTTTGATCTTTTGCATAATATGGGGTAAATTGCGGCGGGACTCTTCATCACTGGCTGTTTCAGTCCATACGCCCCAACCGGCAGCCCAGGTATCGTTAGCGGACGGTTGGAAATCTTTTGTCGGCAAACAAATAGAAGCGATGTTTTGGTTATTGATATGAATATCAGTTTTAGTCTTAATCAGTGCGATGTCGTCGACAGCATTTGGATATCTGTTCGTCTTCTTAGACAACTCGACAAAACATCCATTTGTGAGGACAGTCTGCACTCCATATGAATAAGTTGTTTCCCTATTGTCAACACTTCCGGCAACTACTCTAAAGGGCGGCTTATCCTTCACACAATGGGCTGCCGTCAGAACCCATCGCTTGTCCAGAATAGCTCCGCCACAAAAGTGCCGGTGACCTATTTGTAGCGAAACGATAAAAGGAAACTCATTTCGTTTGGCATCAGTGCCGCCGACAATGAATTTGTTGGCCATTACTCCGCAATCGTCTGGACTTTTGAACGAAACTGTTTGCAAGACTTGTATAACTGAAACAAATTATTTATTTTTTTTCATTAAACTATTAAATCATTTAAATTGTATTTAATATAAATACCAATTAGTGTTGAGACAAATAAAACAATAATTGTTTTCACTTTTGATACCATTTCTCATCTCTGTTGTAATCAAAGGCTTTTCAAGAATAACACCAAAAACAGAGAAACAGTTTATTAGAAATTTTTATTTCGAAAATACAGTCGAAAATGAAAAGTATTTAAAATTTTATTTCTGTTGACATAACGCGCGCTATGTTTTCATTTATCATTTATTGTTACAATTTTTCTATACATTTTCAGCTTTTCCATCATAACAACCGGCATCTAATCATAGCCAGGATCAATTGTGTGACTTAGCAGTCCTATCAGTCCCATCCCGTCCCGACTGCAGAGAACACAGATCTTTAGAGTCATTTCTACTTTTCTTTTGTGGTCTTCTTCTGAATCATATGACGACATATACATAGCTATCATAAAAATTAATAAAATTATTAATTTATTTGAAAACAACTGATCCTTTCAGATGTTATCAAATCAATTAATTCATTAAATTCAGTTCAAAGCAGTTTATTCATAGATTTGTTGCTCAGATTTTGTTGAATCTCATCCTTATTTGATTTCCTACTCATTTATATTGTAATTCAACAGTAATTTCAAATAAAAATAATTAATTAAAAAAATAGTTTTGAAAATATCAAGACTTGCCGACAGAACGAATGCATAATAATAGCCTGTCATATATTTCGCGAACAATTCGAATTGCGAACAGTGTCATTTACTATTTTAAAATCATCCTGCAATACAGGCAGAAAACTTGAGTCAGTTCCAGGTCCTCCTGAGAGCCAGATCTTCCCACTTCTGCTATTAGTCGAAGTGTTCACAACTGCCAGACTTAGGACTGTATTCACAGCTTGTATTAAAATTTTTAATATGGATTACAAGTCAAACAAAATTAATTACTTTAAAAATTTCTGATTAAATATATTTTAATTAAATTGTTTTTAATTTAATTAAATATCAATAATTACAACAAAACAACATAATTGTCATGATATTGAGTGCTTGCACAGTTATGTTAAGTGGCCATCATTTGGCTAAACCAGTTGAAATAATGAATAATTTTACCCAGAATCAAATTTATTACTTATTAAATACAGAATTAGTTAAAAATAGAAATAAATATAAAATTATTTTTAGTAACAATTGTTTTAATAAATATTAATCTTAAGCCAAATTTTTATTTCTTTCGGCGATAAATACGGCTTAAAAATGTAGTAAAAATCTTAGGATTCAATCGGCTCTTCTGTTTCAAGTTCTCAATGTCCAGACAAATGTCTTTGTATTGCTTTTCCTCTTCTTCGTGAAAGAGATCCTTAAGCTTGAGATCATTGTAGAGATCTTTGACACGTTTGACACAATTGGCCTCTTTTTTGCCCAAATTGTCTCTCAATGTCTGCTTCTGTGTCTCGTTTCCAATCTTAAGCGCACTCATAGCCAGCCAACTGCACTTCCCTTCTTCAATATCAGTGCCAATTTTGCCCATAACATCCGGATCGCCGTAACAGTCCAGGTAGTCGTCTTGTATCTGGAATAAGTGTCCGATCTTTAGCAGAATCTCCTCTGCATTCCTGTGCTCTTTCTCTGAATCATATGATGACATATACATAGCTATTGTTGGTTTAAAACCAGAAAAAAATAGGAATTAATTATTATATTAATAATGAAATTCTTATTTATATTGTGTTTAATATTTTTGCTGAAAATTTTCGATTATTTTCCAAAACATACCAAGTCTTACGGGCAGAACAAATGAATAAAAGGCTGTCTTGTATTTGATTATACTATCGTAACGTAATTGTGTGAACTGTTCAAATTGAGGCCCTTTGCCGATGGGATTGGATGCCGTGTCCATATTCTGTCCATACGCTGTGTAGCGAGCAGTCTATGAAAAAGCAATTGATATTAAAATATCTAAACATTGTTTGCAATACAAGCCATACCTCATGCATGAGATCAACCAATTTGTTATAATATTTCTTATCCGAGAAATACATTCTTAAGATGTGATACAATTCCTGGTCCACTAAAATAGCGTCGTTACAAGACATTAGGCCCACGTAGTCCTACCCAGGGTTATAAGCAATGCAAAATTGTTAATAGATTAGATGTACTGGAGTCAAAATGCCTTAAATATTGATACAATGACTATATTTCTATCGATAACTCAATATAGAGTACAATATGTATAATACGAACCAATTTGTACCAACAGGGCTGACCACGTCTGGTAATGGACTGGTCCATCATGTCGTCCACTATCAGAAAGTAAGCCTGCAGCCACTCCACAGTCCAACCAAGAATCCGAGCCAGTTCCAGTTGCTCACCCTTGACCACTCTGTTCTCCTGTTCCGCCAACAATCTGTAAGTCTGGACAGCCATCAGACCACGGGTGCGCTTCCCGTGCGGAACGTTATAGTCAAGCACTTGCTTTATCCAATCCATCGTTCCTTTGAGTTCTTTCTGAGGACTGTCTGCTATTATGGCCGACACAATACGGTCGTACGTCTTCTCCATTTCCACCCACTCCTGATTGTCAGCCATTATCAGCGCTAAGAATATTTTTAAAACAGTTTTTAAGAAAAAAATTACTTTTCGTTTGACTTATTTTCACAATTTATTACTGTATTAGTGAATACCAGATCGTATAATAAGATTAACAAGATTATATTTCAAATTAAACAAAACATATTCGGATCAATTTAATTAAATTTTAGTCCAATCCATAATTGATTGCTTAATTACGCGATCAATATTAGCCTTAATTGCAATTAATTTAGCCATAAATTGGATTTGACTTAAAAGAAAGGAAATATTAAATATCATTCATAAGGACTGAAATAAATATCAGGAAAATTGAAAACTTATTTAAAATTTTAATTTACTGTATATTTTGTCTACGCTTTTGCTACTCATCTCATGTCAAACATTATTTAAAAAGTCTTTAAAAATAAGTTTAGTTTTATTCATAATAAGACACAAGAAATTAATCACTATTTGCTATAATTAATAATAAGGAAAGTTTTGAAATTCAATTAGTATTTAACTGCGATTACAATTAAATCTATTTCATTGCCCATAAAAATATTCATTGAAACAAAAATTTTCAATTTTCAAGACTATTATAAGAAGTCAATTAAACTAGGGATGATCAAGCTAGAAAGACTAGGAGGGTGTTATTTTAGAAATGTTATAAACAATTATTGGTCTAATGCTCTAAAATTAATCCGGTTTAACAAACATTATTGTGTAAATCTAAAGTGTCAAGGTTTGATGACATTGAATTAATCTAAACTTGATTAGGCTTTTAGGGCTCTTTTGAGCTTGACTCATTCAAAACATTATCATTGTTTAAATGAAAATAAAGTAATAAATATTAATAATTATAATAATATATAATTTTATTGTGTCTTCTAAGAAAATTGTGTTTACCTTGTCCATTATCCTTTGAATTTTCGCAACTTGTCGGAAATAAAGTATTTGAAAGTATCTTGAACATTCTGTCTTTGCTGTTTATTATTGTAATTATCCCTTAATTGTAAAAATAAATTAAAGAATAATAAATACTTTTAATCAAAATATTATTCAAAACTCTACACAAAATATAAAGAATTCGTGTATTTTAAAAAAAGATTCGGTTTATTTAGAAATAATTGCAGACTAAGACTGATATTTTAAGTTCAATAATATTATATAATGACTCCTAAGTTAATAGCCATGGTGATTATACTGTTTATTGATAACATAATTGTTACACTGTTTATAACGAGTGAATCATAATATCGATAACTGTTTAAGAGATTAAATGTAATTCTTTATGAATGAGGAGTGAGTACTGTAACTGATAAAGGAGTACAATAGAACAGAGATGACCAAGCTCACGTCTAAGGAAAGTCATTTATTTGCAACAAAATAGTATACTGGCTCACTTGATTATTACGATAAAAAGATTAAGTTTGCTTTTCGTCCACTAAATATGGAAATTAATTGATATACTCTGTAAATTCCTAAATGATCAAGCTCATTAGTAAATAACCCTTTTGTCTCCTTAATTGACACAGTTTACATTCTTTCATATTTTGTCTGATACAACCTTTTAAGCGGAAAAATGTCTAAATATTTGCTGACTTCCGTCCGTTGTATCTCATCTAATATTTTCAATTCCATAGTTGTTTCAACTTCTCATCCGTCACATTCAAACTGGAACAACGATTTCCTATTTAATGCTGGGTATAAAATTTTCTTGCATTGTTTATAGTAAGGGCTGACTTGTTCTCGTTCAGAGTCAATCTTTTTCAAACAAGATATGACTCAATTATCGCGTATTTACTACATTTTTTCTACTTTTACATTATTTGACTAATAATTCAATAGAATTCTTAACATTTAGTATTGAATTCATTGTTCGATTACTGGCTAACTCTTCCTCACAATCAGACCAGACCAGGGTCCAAAAATAGTTCGAAAAAGCATATGATTATTTGTATGAAATTCTTGACTCAAGATCACTCATATCCAAGAAAACTATTACTTATTGAGTATTGTTTGCAAACAAACTGACAATTTGAGCATTTATTCGAACTTAAGCCTAATTTTTGTAGTCATGTCTTATTTGTTGCTTTCTATGAACTGATTTTTACACAGACTTCTATTGTAAGTATAACGTAAGTATACTTACAGTTCTGGAACCTATAGCTCACAATTATTGTTACTATGTTTTTGATAGTTTTAGCTATAGTACATTTTTAGCTAATATGCCTCTATAAAAATGCCGATGAGAAGGGTAG
Organism: Eueremaeus valkanovi; assembly: GCA_034693305.1. Taxonomy (NCBI): domain Eukaryota; kingdom Metazoa; phylum Arthropoda; class Arachnida; order Sarcoptiformes; family Eremaeidae; genus Eueremaeus; species Eueremaeus valkanovi. The sequence goes on along the minus strand of JAQIWA010001674.1, from coordinate 5,525 downwards.
ATTTACACTATTATGGACAGACTGGGTTATAATATAAAATAATTATAAGGAAATAGTATTAAGATTTCTAATGTATTGACAATGAATTGATTCAATAAAATAAAGAAAAAATGTTAACAAAAATTTTTGTTGAAATCTTTTTGTTGACCCAAATATCACCTTGAGACCAAATCCAACTTTAGTCCTTGGTATTTGACAGTTATTTATGTCGATGTAAGTTATATTACAGGGGTATTCAAGTTCCGATAATGTGAATGATAGTAGATTGAACTTGAAAATAAAGTTTTGTATATAAAACTTCAATGTCATTTATAAATATGGTTTTAACTTCGATTATCCTCTTTAGCAAGCACGAACGTTATTACCAGCTAGTATAACTTGATTTATTGGTGATAATCTTCATGATATAGCCATTAACAGATAATTGGGCTAATTTGTATTAATATCTATAGTAAGCATTAGCTGTACTAACAATGACAACAATTATTAACGCTTTTTAAAATTATTGATTTTCATGTTTAAATTTTTCTTTGAATTTTGAAAACTTCATAACAAAAGTAGACAGATGGACAGACAGGCTCTCAAGAACATAAGCGAGTATACAGAGCCAAAAATGGGTATAATTGAGAAATTGGGTCAGCATAAAAAGTCTGATTTTGTTTTATGGAATAATTCCAAACACATGATTAAAAACAAGAACAAATATTTCATATAAATAGCCAGCTGAAACTTAATGACATGAATTCCAATTAGCTTACATCAAAAACTACAGTGAAATTCAAGTTAAATATTCGATGTGTAAACGTTATGGGTCATTTTGAAAATTTGGTAGAATAAACCAACTCTATCCCTCTTGTTACAATGACGCCGGTTTCAGATTTTTATCCAGAGTAGTTTTTATATGCTAGTGAATTTGAAAACGTACTACTTTAGTTTCAACCCTGTATTTTCTAATCAAAATTTTAATGTTATAAAAGCGGATTTTCAGTAATATTTTGCATATTAAATAAGGTTTTCGATAATGTGGGTTATTTTTATAATTTTGTTTTCAGTGTTTTGTGTCTCCATTAACGCGAATAAAATAATTGAAAGTAAAGTAAAATATATTTTTTTTAAAGAATTTTTTAATTATATTATTAATTATGAATTTTTTTCAGATAAGCTGAATAATGGAACCAAATATATGCGAGTTTTCTCCGAATTCAACTGTTCTGGATATTTTACTAGATTAGTGAGAATTAGTGATGCAACAAATTATAAATGTAACAAGGTATCTATTGGGCGCCATCAGCTAGAGTTTGGAGATTATGCCATTGGTTTTCGCAATGACCAAGCTACTTTTCTTAATTTAGATAGATATTTTTCGATTATTGATGAGTCCGGTTAGTATTCAGTCAAAAACACGATATATGACTAAAGTTGTAAAATATTTATTTTAATCAGAAATTGTTTAAAAATTCAAATCTGTTTAACAGGCAATCAGTCGTACAGATCGATCGGCCAAATAATAGGCGGCGAATGTGACGGCTCTCTCATATCCATCACATTTGATGCCTACGTAACAAACGGGTCGTGCGATTCCCGAAGTGGTGTAACACAGATACAATCAAGGAACAATCAATGGCTTATTATCAAAGGCAAATGTGAATCAATGTGCTCGGGTACTTTCTATGCTCAATACACTCCGGGTAAAGCTAATTAAAAATCAATGTTATCTCAAATAAAAAAATAGTTATTCAATAATAAGTCTGTTTATTATTTGCTACTGAAATAAGTTTGATATTCACTAGGGATGGCCAAGCTCGACGAGTTAGGGGGTGTTTTAAGATTTTTTTACCCAAAATTGCTGGGTTACCTAAACTCAACGGATTTGGTCCATAAATTTCCCCCAAACTAGGGCAGGTGGTCAAAAACTCATGGGAAAGGTTTAAAACCACAATTCCAAAACCTAGGGGGTATTTTGATTCTACCTCTTTGGCTATGCCTAGTATTTGCATTCATTCAGTTACGCCGAATCCGAACACTAGAAAGCCTTCAACTGATTCAGACGACTACAGTAGTAATGATTCCGACTCTCTATGTCTACCATATCTTATAGACTTGTTTGGCAGTGAAAACACTAATGAATTCTTAACATAAAATTACATATCATTTACGATCACCAAAAGCCCCCCCTTTCAGGAAGACACTGCCGGCCCTAATCACCTGAGACTTGACAGGACAGATAACAAGCACTTTAACCTGTGAGCTATTAGGGCATTGATAATTAATTAAAACATGGAAAGGTGAAATGATAAACCAGAAAAGTTATCTGAATCAAATTTTATTTAAAATTCCTTTTTACTCGGTGAAATGGTCAGGCTGTTTTAAAAATTATCGGTTATAGTATCACTTCTTCCGCATTGTTGTTCAAATAGCAAGAAAATGTTAGCCTGACACTAATATGGTGGCCATCAATGGCATCATTTTGGCAGACCTTCTCTGGAGGCCACCAATGATTGGATCTGAGAAGCGATGCGATTGAAGTGAATACAAGTCCTAATGATATAAAGATATTATTTGTTATCGAAATATAATCTATTGGTGAGAAAAGTTCACTGAAAGTGAAAATATGGGTCAGATATGCATCGCTCGCATTGGGATTGATATAGTGAACAGAATTTATGACAATTAACTAACATTTAAAGCCAATGCTTATTATCTACTGTTCACTGATCTCTACGACTATTAAGTCTTAATGCAATTGCATTCCCAGTCATATCGTTACGGAATATAAGGAAAACAATAATTATTTATTTGAATTATTATTATTATTATATATTTTATTATATATTTATATTTTTTTTTTATTAATTCTCACAATTATTTTCTGAATTTTTCTTTAGTAATAGAGAAATCACTGTTTGTTAGAGACAGACATAGATTTATTTTATTGTTTGTATGACTGGTTGTTATTGTTATTAAAGGAGATATTTTTTTTCTGTTAAAAGTAGCGGTTCATTGACACACAAGAAAATCTAATCCGTTTCCTATTTACTGTACTTTCACTGATAATTATTTTGTTTGAATCATCTGTTTTGTAAAAATGACATAAAATTATGTTTTCTATTAAGTCATTGCAATGTTTGGCTCATATTATTAGTTAACTAAAGGAAAGCTATGTTTTGCAAAATGAAAACAATTTGTACCCTGTCAATTTCACAGGTAATTAATCGGGATCCTCCAGTCAATTCTAAATGAAGGACATAAAAATGGTTCAGGGCTATTTCTCAAATAAAATATTATAAGAGAGCTACGGTATGCTCAGTTTCCTCCAATAATTGTGCAGTATAACTTTTTTGTTACCAAGCTCACCAGAATATAGTGTTGTTTATCAGCAGAGCCTGGAAAGCCGTTCCACCTTCCCGTGCATATGAGTCTGGTATAATCATAACAAACAAAGGGAAAGTTAACACATCAACTCAATAGTTAGCAGGTTAACTTTCAAACACAGTTCAAGTATGAAATTTCAAATGGAAAGTTCCAAGTTCAAACAGTGCTTTTTCAAAACAAAAATGTCATATTTGAACTGTGTTTGAAAGTTAACCTGCTGACTATTGAGTGGATGTGTTAACTCTCCCTTTGTTTGTTATGATGACACCAGACTCATTTGCACGGGAAGGCTTAATGGTTTCCAGGCTATTTTGATCCCAGTTGAAATTCAGTTTTTATAGAAAGCGCATTCATTTTGATCGTATGGATTGAGAGCTCAAATGTTTAATATTATATCACAATTATCTGCAGTCATAGAATTCAGGCCTCAGTTAACACAAAAAAAATATCAGTTTTTGTTCAAATATTTTTTCAAATATACTGTAAATAAGGATGAAATGAGAAAAAAAACTTCAAACAAATTCTTTTCACTCATTCATATGATGTCAACAAAAAAAATACATAGAAATTGAAAGTAAAAAAAGCAAAAATGTTTAGGATTTTGTTTATATTTTTTTAAAGCAGAAAATTTTATTGTACTCTGACACGAATGCAAATTACAGCTTGGTACTCTGTAGAGCAGTACTTCTGGAGAGATGCACTGCAATTATTTTTTCAAATAGTTTTGACCCAAATCTAAATATTAGCTTAAGTTATAGATATGTTTACTAAAGAAAAACTTTTATTTTTCACTTTATTTCCTAACTTTTTCCGTTTGGATATACAATAAACTTATTTATTGTTATTTTTCAAATGTATTATAAAAATAATAAAATAATTTAATTATTTCCACAAAAAGCTAATATTGTTTTTTTAATTGTCTGACTTGTGTTCACATAATTATCTTGATTGCGAGTCAACCTCAAAACAAAAGTTCACTCGAGTATACAATTTTTTATAATGATTTCAAAAGCTTTTAAACCGAATTATTCGCTTTAACACTGTTTTGATTTCAGTTGAATTTTTTTATAAATTCTCTGAATTATTACAACTCTATTAAGATTTTTATTAAGATTTTAAAAAAATGATGTTTAGTATAGACATTAGTATTCACTTAATTTACAGACAAAAGCAAAACTGAAAAAATCAATAAAACATTTTAAAAGATTTCACAGAATCTGAAGATTTGAATATGAAATAAGGGGGTAAGCAAGTAGTACCCAGTTGAATTGAATTGCAAAAATATTATGACTAATCTAATGTCACAAAACAAATAAAACGCCTATAAATCAACAGCCCAGGCCATTTGGTAAATTAAGGATGGCCAGGCTATCTTATCAAATAACTAACTTGCACATAAGCAAAAATCTATCCTTACAGGAATAGGCCAAAAGTCAACCCGCTAAAGTAAATCAATTGATCAAGTACAAGATATTAAATGAATTGAAAACTTATCTTGTTAATCTGACTATAACTACATACGCCTTGACTGTCATTAAGATTTTAAATTTTAAATGATTTCATATTAAATAAAATTAATGAATGATTTAATGAAAGTAAATGTTAGCCTAAAGTGATAAAAGTGTTTTAAATTACAGAGTAATTCAAGTCATAATTACTACTGTAGTTATAGCTATAAAAATTGCAGCGAAACCACTAACTCCTACATCAGTTTATGGACTCATGACCTCTATATCTGATTGTTATTTAATACAATTTTATTCAATAATTAGCACATTTCGCATACAAAGCCCCTAAAGTGTAGGAGAAAAAGGGGAGAAACACATACGATATGTCACAAAGTATTACAAATAAATACAGTTTTTTTCACAGATAGGCTATCATTTGATAGATAGGAAAGGCTTTCAAAATCAAATTTCTTATTATATAAATGTTTGCAAAGCTTTCCGAATGAAAGTCTTTCTTACAGTTTAATGCTTTTTAACAAATAGAAGGAAATTGTATATAAAAAACCCCTTTCAGTGAATAGTAGCGAAAGAAATAGAGATATAAAGGACTGAAAAATAGAATTAATTTTGAGGTCACAGCCGGACATCTCTGCACCTATTGGTGTCACATAAAGCGCCAAAACTTAGGGTCAACGCCTTAACTCT
>JAQIWA010001673.1:0-16952 GCA_034693305.1 Eueremaeus valkanovi | reverse complement strand
ATTATTAAAATATTTTTGCCATAAAATACTAAAATTAATATTGAAATAAAATAATTATAATTTTATTATACTTTTCTATAATTATTAATTCTATACATCAGTATTAGTCAATAAATTCTCTGAATTATTATTATTAATAAATAAAATACAAAAATATATTATTTTTTGTCATATTTTAAGCTCAACTCAAATATGGAATAAAATTTCATTTTTAAAAAGTTTTAACATTTAGTAAAAAATATTTTTTCTACTATAAGGCTAAGGAACTCGTATTTATGTAAAAATGATAATTTCGATCACCCACTCCAATTTGAGGAAGGGCACTGACCATCCTTTCAATTATACATTCGGTGCTCTGACCCCGTAGTACGTTATGATTATCTGATTCACTCTACCATTGGTTTAATTGCTTTTTATTTATAAATAAAATAATTTTCTAAATTATATCAAAATATATCCGGATAATCGATCCATACCCTGGTTATTATGTTATTTTCTTAATTATTCTAACCGTAGATGAGTTTAGCTTTCTTTTAAAACGATACAGTTTTTGAAATATTCTGAGCATTAGTTTCCCCTGAGCGTTGACCATGATCAATTTTATATAAAGCAAATCTAGAATTTCCAATTTATTCATATTTTGAGAATTTTTTTTGAAAACTCCAATCATTTATTAGTTTTTGTGATTCATTGTAAGCATTGAATGAAAGGGTTTTCAAATTAATTGATTAAATATTTATATTATTTATTTGAGTCTTATCTTCGCGTATGACTCATACATGTTCTCAGTTAGTCTCGGAAGTCATGTAATCCCAGACCTGATCGCTATGTCTGTATTCACTGAACGTATGTCTTGTCTTCAATGTAGTGAATGTGAGGGAAGCCATAAGTGCCGACACAATTAGCACAATGTATGGAAAGTCACTGATTGTTGACTTTGTTGATTCACTTTTAGCCAATTTAGTGAAAATAATTGCTTGAATCGATCCATAGCTTAACAAAACCAGAATAAAAGCCGATAGTATAGTGTCGTCATAAGTGTGTGCACCGAAAGCACCAATAGATCCAATGCTAGAGAACAGAAGAGTTGATAAATATATGAATATTTTCACATCTTTTTTGCTTCCAGTCTTCGGGTAATTGTGAACCAAATAAACACAAACTAATTGTTGAATCAATACTAATAAGTGGATTAATTGATAACAAGTACATTCTTCTGCCGTTTCGTTCTTCATATTGTTTATACTCTTTTTTATGGTTCAGATGTCTGGCCAGTTGTTTGACTACTTTTCTCTTCACTTCAACAAAAATATTTTTGGTTTTGAATCAAAAATGTTCTGAAACTTTAGGCGAAAATTCGTTCAGACGTTCAGAAATCTTATCTATTTTTCTCACTGAGTCTCGCGAATCGATTAAGTTATTTATTGTTAGGCTTTTTCAGCAATGAGTTCACTATTTTTATCTCCTTTTTTAGCTGCGATACGAATAGAAATACGTATAATATTTGTTCAGAAACTCAACTGAATAGTACTGTCGATTGAAATTTCACTTTTATTATCTGCTTTTCAATGACTTTTAGCTTACTTTTCACAAAGATATGTACTGTTCAGATGAAATGTCAAATTAATTGCGTTCCGCTATTTTACGAATTATATTATTTTTTTTCACTTTATTATTATATTCAGTCTATTATTATGTTTCGGAAGAGAAAATAAAATAATTTTTTCTCTTATTTCCTTTAATTAACACAAATATATCAGAACTTGCATTGAATTGTGAACTCCATTCAACTCAAGCGAATAATTTATAAGAATTGTGTTCTACTGTATTGAGTGCTGAAACTCAAAAATATATTTTCATATTATATTAATAATGATTGCATTCACACAAAAAAATATTTGATTCAAATAGAAATCAGACAAAAAGGTCAATAATTTATTAGAATTAACACAATATATAACAAATATATGAATTATTGTGTATTTTAGAGAACAAATGAGGAAAACGAGTCTAAAAATAACAATTCAGATAATTTTAATGCACTTTACCTGACGTTAGGCAACAAAAAAAGGAGAATAATATCATTCACTCAATCACTTCGTAAGTCTACGCAAAAAACCTTTTGACTAAATATTCTGGTTTTATGAACCGTACCATTGGTTCTGTCCATATGTTTTGCCCATAAACTAAACTAAACTATTATTATATAAGTTATATAAGAAAATGGTTATAAATTGTACCCTGCTTTAAATAATTAATATATTATGCACAACATTAGTACAATTATCTCCAATACTGTTTCCATAGATATATTATTTAATGTCTTTAAAAGCCTTGAAAGCCTTGTATATAAATATCAATGTATTAGTGAAATGTAGTTTATTTCAAATAAATTATTTCTCACTCTTATGCCTCATATTTTTGGGCGTTTATACTGATTCTCAGTTAATGGTTGGGCTTTCATAACAAGACATTTAACTTAATTCCTGAACTAAAATAAACTATATTTTTGCGCAAAAAGTTGTAATAAATTATTTGCTAATATTTTTTTAGGTCTGAAATATGATATCAAAATAACTTTGGTTTCGCTTTTCGTTTAGTTTTAATTACAGTATAAACAAATTTTTTCGGTAAATATTTGTTGCTTTCAGTAAATTTTTATTTATTTTGTGGCATATGTTTGAAATTTTGTTATAAGTTTTGACATTTTTTCCAAACTTTTTTAAAGTTTAACAAAGTTTTAACGATTCTTACAAATGATATTTATTTATTGAAATGAGTGTAAAAAACAGTATTTAAGTTGAGTTACATTTTTGTATAAATTTTTTTTAAAAGAATTCTAATCTATTTTTTGAGCTCTTTTTTAAGAGAATAATACAACAGAAAAGTTAGACAAATAGTAATCAAAATTAAAAATTGTTTGAAATAAGGAAATGTGTTTAAGACAAGCAATTAAACACTTATTACAAAGACTTTGATTTTCAAGATAAGCAAAAATATTCAATATTTTACATTTAAACTGTGTATTCAATTCATAAAATAAAAATTCATAAAAATAAAAAAAATAGTTTCTGACAAATATAAAGTGTATTAGAATTCTAACGGACTTTTCGACATAACTTGCAAACTGAAAAATTTATATCAAATGATCACTGATCAAATTTAAAACCTAACAATAATTAGAAAAATATTTAAAATGAACCAGGGAACTCATTCAATTAGAAAGACCTATTCTTAATCGCTTGTTATCACCTAGGCTATGTCACATAAGGTTTATTCTGATGAAAATATTATCCACTTTAACTAGAGGAATTTCAAAAAATATTGCCCTTTCCATTTGAGTAGGTTTATTCAAATGTTCGCCAGTTGCAGTTAGAATTCTAATGCTCCATGTACAGTATCAATATTTTACATTGACACAATTTAATCAAATAATTCTAATCTTATTTTTAACTATATTTAAAATTCTATTTTTTTCGCTTAAAATTATTAATCAAATAAATATTGTTTTCATTAAAAGACATCACAAACTCTGGTCATAAATATTAATTATGAAACAAAAAATAAAATATACAACTCGTCTGTGTTTGGCATCAATTAAGTTATGTTACGATAAATATTCGTAAAAAATACATAAATAGTTCGGAAAATAACAAAATGACATAAAAATAATTTCCATTTGTGTGAATATTCTTCGAGTTTCGGTTGTTTTTTAAAGACTATGTCATTGTATTGTATTTTCAGGAATATTCTTGAAGTCAGTTATTATTTATGAAAGTCTAATAATTGGATACTTTTGGCTATTTTTCACTTCAATATTGATTTTTGATATAAAAAATAATTAAAACAATTCCTAAATAAAGTCTAAATCCTATTATTAAAGCCATTATTTTCACGCCAGGGATATGTGAGCGGACAGGGCTGACAGGTCTTCAGAACTCTGACCTCTTTGCCTCTGAACCTGACTTTACACTGATTGGGTCGATCGCACTCCTGAGGCCGATCACTATAATCGCATTGGAAGGGCTGGAAGTGCTTTAAATTGTTGATTGGCTGCGGATCTCTCATCCATTGAATCATTTGCCAATTGGTTACGAAATATACGTCATTCAGACCATTGATTTCGTCCATAAATTTGATGAACCCTTTCTTGTTGTGATCGGTAAGGAACCACCTTGCGTGAAAGTATATACCGAACGGCGCCCTATTCGTAGAGTAATGGCGATCAAAGTTCTTCTTAACCATTTCATAGACGGTTTGTTCGTCCTTCGGGTTGAAGCAGGCGTCGGCCATAGAGCACCTGCCCCCTCTGTTGTCCTCCCACATGACCATGCCAACTTCCCAAAAGCCTAAGTGCGCACAAACATTGATTAAAAGCTATAAAAGCATTTGATAGCAACTGATATATACCTGGAAATGATTTTGAAGGACAGGGAGTAATCATACACTCGTGACTAATGGCATAGTCAAGCGTATAGGGGTAATAGGGAGGGTTGATGTCGTACACGGGTAGGGATGAGTCGTATGTAAAGTTGGCCTCATATAGCATCTCGAACATAGTGTTGCCGCCCGTCTGCAGGAATGGGGCTCTCATTCCTCTCACGTCTTCTGGTTTGACGCCGCCATACAGTCTAAGCAGATCTCTTTGGCCAGAGATCTCTTTCAGCCACAACTCTTTGGAGAATTTTTCGCCAAAACTGTGTCTGTATTTCCAAAAATTTTAGATAAACTTACGAAACAATTGTCAAGTAATAAGTTTTGACATATATTTCACTTTTCATTAAAACTATTTATATGATTGAGTGCTTGAAATAAGTTTTGGCTTTTTCTGTAAATTCCGATAAAGGAAATGAATTCTTCCTTTTCTCATACAATACAACTATTTGTTTGTTCTGTCTCTCAATTCTCTCGTCGATTGAGTTTTGTTTTTATTTCTAATAAAGTGATCCCAAAATGAGTTTTTATTCTTAATTTGTTTTCAACGCGTATTGACCACATCTAATATTTACCTAAACATCCCCCTGATGACTTATTTCATATAAATCTAGATTACATATTAAACCAGTTATATATTGCAAAATCTCTTATACAGTACTAAGCAATTGAGAAATGTTTGTAAAGAATATTCTTGAATAGAGTCAGTCATATGAATAGAACTCAAACTAATCCCTAAATCTATTGATATATAAATTCAATTTCCATTGGTTTCAAAATAAATAGCCCAGGGTATTATGCAATTGTATTAGTCTTGCCATTGAGTAAAAAGAAAATATTCTATCAGTTCTTGTGGTAAAAGAATCTAAACTTCTGTTGAATTAAATATATCCGTTGACGACATCTGGGCTTATGTTCAATGTATTGTAGTTTGGACTCAAATATTCTTAGAATTCTTGAATAGTTCTGCTCTAAAAAAGAATTGACACTAATGACCAAGGTAGTGGTTTGGTTAATAATGCTCTTGTAATATTTTATTTTATTTAGATTTCAGTTCTTATTTTGAAGGTTTAATATCAGAAGAGTTTGAAATTTTGACATTCAATGGAATTTTGCAAACATTTTGTCATTTTGTATCTTTTCAGCACTGATTGTAAAGACAGCACTGGTCACCCCCTCCCCCGATCTCAACATTATATTTGATTAAATTTTATTCAATACGAACACAACTTACGTAATAGAATGTGAGGCCATTTCATGACCTTTAGAGTAGAGCGTCTGGACCTGTCCATAGTCTGTCCATTCGTGTGACACATAGAAAGTGGCCTGAATTGGACACCCGTTCGGGTTGTTTCTGCCGGAGTTGAACAGTTCGTCGTATATATGCCAATTCAGGTCATTAACCGAGTCGTCAAATGTCAACAGAATTATTTGTGGCGTTTGTTTCGGGTGTAGAGCACCTGAAGGTTGCAAACAAAACCAGAAATTTGTTTATTTCAATATATTTGTCACAAATCTCATCAAATCTATAGATCCAAAGGCTTGATCACACAATTACCCGGAATGTCTGGTCCAGCGCACCGGCACTCAGGCAGTTGACAGTAAGCCGAATTGCATTTTTCTGCTTTCGCATAACTGATGGCTGTGTTGGAGGGTTTGGGCTCATAATTGACATTTGTGTACCACTCGTTCGCTTTTGGTTTCGATTTCGGTTTTGCCGTCAAAATAGTTTTTGGACTACTTTTTGGCGTTTTTATCCGTATTCGCGGTTTGTTTGTCGTCTTAACAGTCGTCGGCGTAATAGTTGTCGTTTCCGTCGATTCCGTGAATGTATTCTTAAAGCCGTACGAACTCTGTGGCGCTCTCTTCGGCGGCGGCTTATACTCATTCAATGGCTTTGAATAAGGATTTGTCGACTTTTTATTTGATTTCTTATTCTCCACTAATTATGCGAACGAATGAACAGAAATATAATATAATTATTAAATTCAGTTTCAAATATTCAAAAACTATTCTTTGGTTAGTATTTGTTTAATCGATTTAATTAAGTATTATTTTGTTAATATTCTTATCTATACTGAAGTTCAGTTTTTAATTCTTATGCAAAATTCTGAAAATTCATAAATAATTAATGGATTGAAACAAATAAAACATAAATTTATTCATTAATTATAGAAAAGAAGATAAATCTAAATATTAATAGAAACAAAAATTGTTAAAAGAGTGGTTAGTAATCAAAATGTCATACCTGGAGGCAAAACAGTTGTTAACGAACTAATCGAGTCCTGAGCTCTCTGTTGCTTAACAATTGCATCGGTGTTCAGAATATGTATAACTGTTTTCTCAGGTCTTTCGCTCGTATTGTTCGACACATGAACTGAATTCTTATGGATATTACTATTACTGCTATTAAGTAACGGAAAGTCTTTATCAAAATCCCTGACATTATCGCTATCACTATTGCCTTCTCCGCTAACAGTGGGAACACTATATTCTTTGTCCTTTTCATCAAAATCTTTATCATTGAGAATATAATCCGGTTTATTAATATTCATATAATTATCAATAATAGAGTCACGAAATTTTTGGGCACTATTTTTCTGCACGAGTATAGCGTCGGGCAATTCCTTGCGGTAATCACTAAGCAATTGATACACCGATGGGGTGACCGACTCTGAACTGTCGACCACTTGTTCTCTCGGCTTATTCTTATGTTTAATAAATTTCTTAATAATTACTTTCTTAGCATTTCTTGGCATCGATTTGATTAGAAATCCTTTAGAGTTGTCTTTAATACTGTCATTACTATTTGCATAACTGTTCTCTAATACTGGCCTCAGATATGGACTGTTATTATTTTTATAGTGAATATTAGTTTTAATTAGTTTAGGTTTTAGCTTAAGTTTAGGTATATTATCAGTAGTAAGAGCACCGTTAGATTTAGGTACCGATCCTGCACTGTTAGATTCGTATGCGTTCACAGGTCCTGAACCTGAAAGTCAATTAAATAGTTTTGTTTTTGTAATGCTTTTCATGCAATTCGTCAGTAATTTAAGAAATAATAAAATAATTTGTTTTAAAAGTTTAACAAAAAATAAGTTTTTATTTTTTATATAAAGTTTTTTGTTTCAAAAAGCATTTGATTTCAATGAAGAGAAAGATAATTATTTTGTTCTCTTAATTAAATTATTTTATACTTTTTTTCAGTAGTCATTGATTTAAGTAATAATTATAACTATTTTTAGGTTAAAAACTAAATCTAATATAACGTAAAACTTAAAGAAAAAGAGAAAAAAAATTATAACAAAAAAATGATTGTTAGTATTGATAAACAAAATATGATTCAGTTTATTGAGTTTATTGTTCGAAAAAGTTTTTATCGAAATCATCGAAAGTACCTGAGCTTGGATTAGATGTTTGCGACGGATCAGTCGTTTTCACTCGTATCGATTGCGGAGTATTTCTTGTGATCTGTTCGCGAGTATTGTATTTATTGAAAGGCGCCGGTGCTTGTGGTGGCTGTGCCGCTGGACTATTCATCGGCTTCCAGGTATTCACGAAGTTCTTCGGCGCAGATATCGGTGCACTAACCCTAGGCTGTGGTCGATTGGCTTCCGGCGGTTGAACTCTGGGCTGAGACCTGACCTCTTCCTCGTCGTCGTACTGGACTGCGTTCACTGCACTCCTTGTGGGGCTATTATTCGCTTGTGGTGGGCTCGGGTCGGGCACATCCTCATCTTCTTCAACCGGTTCCTCGTCATCATAATAGTCCTCATATTCCTCGGGCGGGGGATCGCCATCATTCGCGTCTTCCTCTTCCAGATTCTTCTCGACGTTATGGAAGTCCTTCATCCGAATGAACGCTTCTTCTGGTAATCGGGGCTTATCTTTGGAATAACTGACCGCATCGTTCATTGACCAGTGGTACTGATCCAAGTCGTGTCGCGGATCGGGATCTCCCGGCAACCAACCCATTCGCTTAACTGACGGTGCCTTTGCTTTTTCATTGGGGTCGACATCATTTGGTTGAGAAACCTCTTCCTCTTCCTTCACGGGTTTGCGGACATTACGAATGGGCGCCTCCTCTTCGTAGTCGTAATAATCTTCTGGGGCTTCGTATTCATAGTCCTCTTTCGGCGCCTCATCTTCTTCTTCATATTTAGTCGGTCTCACTGTTGGTGGCGCTGGCAGTGGTCGTGCCTGTGGTAAGGGCTTCGGTTTTGGTTTGGGTCTGGGCTGAGGTGGTTGTGGTGCAGGCGTTCGACGAACTGCATTGTATTTGGGTGCGGCTACAGGTTGTGGAGTAGGTTCTGGTGCTCGAACCTGCGCTCTGGGGGCGAAATTGGGAGGAGTGAAATCCTGGTGCCATTTGGGGAAATCGGGTTTCACTGCTAGTAATGGGTCTTCTAATGGTCTGTTTTGTATGGGTTGTCGCTGTGGCGGCGGTTGTCTATAGTCGGGTGCGTTTTGTGGATATTCCGGTTCATCGGACGGATAGGTATTTTCATTATTTGGTGGATTGGGTTTGGGATCTGACCGATCATTCTCTGGACTCCAATCCTCATAACTATCACTATTAGGACTCAATTGGTTGTTCTCCTCGTAATTCGCCTTTTGATGTCTGCGCGAAGTCTTCATCAGATCTGGATTTCTTCGAGTATTAACTGAAATAAATATTTGACCCAAAGGTCAGGAAAGACATGAATTAAATGATTGAAAATAATTAAACTTATTATCCGTTGAGAAGTGAGTGTCGGAAAGAGGAGCTATGGGTGTCTATACCTCTTCGGCCACCCTTATCGCACTGGACATTCCTGGGCCAATCGCATGTCTTCAGATAAGTATTATATAAGAGGCCTTCGTCGCACTTTCGGTCCAATGTCCTTCCATGGTCGCACACGTAGTACCTGCTGCAATCACCTGGATCAGGGTAGTGACCAAACTTTTCCGGGCATTTAAATTGATTTGATTCGACTTCTATTATAACTATTGGAAAGAAAAATCAAAAGAAATTAAAAATTTTGGCAAAACTTAGTTTTGGCTCATTTGGAGTGACCCTAAAATTATGCAAACATTTACAGTATTTTAATCATATAATTGAATGAATGACTCGACGCATGAATAATGAAATTAATATTAATTTAATTACAATTCTTATGACTAGTTTTAAAAATATTTTAATTTATAAATTATTTAAATTTTTTAATTTAAATATATTTTTTTAGACCGGACACAATTTAACCACCCCTGGGCCCTAATTGAAATAATACACTTTTATGGTTTTTTTCGTAATCAGCAAATTATTCTACAATTAATTTACTAATTATTATTTTACACGGATTTTAGAATTTTTTATTGAATAATTGAAGTGATAATTAATTGGTATAAACATAAAACAAACTTTAAATTAACCTAAAATATACTCTATTTCTTGGACTTCAATCTACCCGGTTATTAGATACAAAAACACCTGTTTATTAGTACTTCAGTTTATTTTACTGAATGAATGAATTTCTATACCTTTTAAGAGCAAAATTGTTTTTCAAAATGTGTATCCATTCTATACATTAGACATATTCTGGTCTAAAAACTAAATATTCACGAAATAATTCATTAGATTTTTAACGGATAAGCTATTTGTCTGAACTATTCTCACGATTATTCTTGCGATGATTTTTCTTGGCTTTTATTTCAGGACAAGTGTTATATAATTTACATTATTATTCAAAACTGCATTACAATTGTAAACATGTGTTTAATCAAATAATTCTTTATATTTTCATTTTGTAATTACCCTTAATCTCATGTAAAATAATTATTCTTGTAATGCATTCTCAGACATATTATTTGAAAAATTTTTCTCATAAGTCGAAAAATATTTTAATAAAATTTTAATGTATTCTCAACTCATATTGAATTCATGGAAATTATAATTTATTCTTAATATTTATGTCATTCAGTCAAAGAATTTGACAGAAAATATATGAAGTATAAGAATAGTTATGTAAACGCTTTATACGGAATATAAGGCTTAAAATGTATGAATAATTATAATAATTTCATTAAATTTTATTGAATTTTTTTGACATCTTTTATATATGCGTTCAATGAATGAGCTCTGATATAACCGAACCTTATATTGTCTGATATATTTCGGTAATAAAAAACTTCTTTATTCTTAAAGAAATTTATTCACAAAACAAAATTTAAAATAGTTTTGAAGTAAAATAAAAATATAATTGAATTTAAATTTAATTTCTCGGAAATAGTGAAAGAATATAATAGTTTTCCATAAGAAGTGTTCAGTAGTTATGAAGTTAAAGATGTTTTTTGATTAAATTAAAAATCTATTTCCACTTTATTTACCACAAATTGTATTATAATTTTCAATTCAGTTCAGACGATAAAAATTCTAATTTTATTTTTTTGAATATAAAATAAATCAAAAAGTTTTAACCCAGCGATTAAAATATCAATCATATTCTGAACAGTTTTATTATATTGTATATGAATTTTATAACAAAAATCGTTTAATGCAGTCAAGAAAGGCTACAAATAAATAGGTTGATAGACATCACATCTAAAAGAATAATTCAAATGCTTTTAAGTCTATTTCAGATATACTTAAAAAAGAATTCGCTCTTTATTTTGTGAATAACTGACTGCAGAATAAAAAATTGCATCAAAAATGATATTTATATTTATTTTCAAACAAAGTATGGCAGAGATGACCAATAATACTGAGAGTATAATTATATAAATAAAGATAATTTTAATTTAAGCTAGAAATTAGTTTTCACCTCTGTTACTTTGAGTTTCTTCATTAGGTTAACCCTTATTAAAATTCTAACCCAGTTTATTTTCAATTTCTGATATAATAGGATTAAGCAGAGTATTGGCCATCACTACAGAAAGTTTGTAAAAAAATAGAAATAAAAGTGAATTAAAGTAGAATAAAAATGATATCAAAAGTATAATCAAAAGTGTGTGGACACAAATATTTTGACACATTCTTCAAATATTCTTTACACTTGACTTCATTCTTGTCATTGTTTTCTATATATTTATCAGAATTGCTATTATTTTTAGTCTGTCTTTCCATTCAATAAATGACAACTCAGTGTTGAGTCAATGAATGCTTAAGACATAAGAAAATATATTTTATATAATAATAGTTATTATAGAAAATACAATGACTTTCGACAATATATCGAAAACTTTTTCTTATTTTGAAATTGAACCAAAATTTTGCTTATTTTAGAAATTAATTGAATTAATTTAAAATAGATTTTCATTTTTTATGCATTCAATGGATTTTTATATAATATAATTAAACTAGATATATTTTAAAAAGTATTATAACCAGTAATGTCTATTTTATCTGTACACGTTGTTTATAGTTGTAAATCTGAGCTAGACTCGAATAGCTAGACTAAACAGGTTCGACTGTATCTCCATTAGTAACTAATTATTTTTGATTTTTTCTCAATAATTTGTAATTCAAATAATAAGAAAAACAATGAAAACTATTAATTACAAACAATAATTGTAGTAAACATTGAATTAAAACTAAAGAAAAAAATATCTAATTTAATGAGAAAAACAATTATTTCTTCTAACAGTCCATAAGATTAAGAAGAATAGAAAGAAGTTATGAAAAGAAGAAGAATTGACAAAAACATTATTAACACTTCGAAAGAGTTGATTAAATCATTTAAGTTCTTATTATTTATTTTTATTCAACACTTCAGTGTTTAATGAAGAATAAGAATAAAAATAATTGTCTTTTGAATCAATTTCTCGGCGAAAGTGATATAAAGACGTGAAAAGCTCGACAACACTAACAATGAGGAAATGACTTATTTTTTCCACTGTTTTATTACTTATATTTCTACTTCACTTTCAGTTTGAAAGTCTCACAAAACCAGTGATGATATAAATAAAAGTCTAATTGAAGTTACAATACATTTATATAACGCTTAACACAGAATAAGTTCATAGCAGACAATAGACGAGAAAAAAGGTTTAATGCCTTTGAGCCGTATTTTCAAACAATTTAATATAAAGTTTATTTTTCTCCTATATTTCAGGTGCTCTTTGTGTGGACACACCATTTGGTTCTGTGTACTATTTGTTGTGTGTCATCTCTGACTTCTTTCACGTACACTGTATTATGTTTTTTCATTTGTCTTTGAATAGCATTTGCAGACAATTTCTAAATACAATCCGTTAATTAAGCTGTCGTTTAAAGTGCAACCAATTGTTAAATCGGAAAATAACAGTAATTTTCTTATACCTTAATTACGATGTAATGACAATATAAACATTTATTTTTTTACCTTGATTATAACTTGTCGTTTTATGATATGCAAGGGGTTATACGCACGGAATAAGCACACAGTTGTTGGCCAGATGCCATTTCAATTCTGCCGTGATTTTTGTCCTATATTTTATTTAGTCACACAATATAAAAATATACCAGAGCTAAAATGGAAATTTTTCTATTGATTTAACTAAAGATTCAGTTATTTTGCATTTCCTAATTAGTAATTACCAACCAAGTTCTATCATCAATTACCAATTACATCTTATCTATATCATTTGAGATTTTAACGCTAACTAGTGCAAAGACAAACATTGAGCTTGCGCATCTCTGCATTTAGAGATGATTATTATATTACAATAAAGTAGCCGAGTTAAATTATATTAATCTATTTGATTCACATCTAATGAGAGTTAAATTGTATAAATGAGACACTACTTGATGTGAAGGAAGACATTACTCGTATTAGACATTCGCTTATTTGATATTTTAATTAATAAATTATAATAAGATTAGTCAACGAATCGTAAATTGAATTAACGCTCGAATAAACACATTTAGACTAAAATTGATTTTTATTAAACAATTCATTATTCAATCAGTTATTTGAAAATGGAGTCAAAAAAATATGTTTTTTATTACTATTACTTTGCGGAAAGAATTTTCATTGATTACATTTTTGAATCTTTGGTGTTAATAAGTGAACAGGATGAAAATAGCAGAAGCGAAAAGAATATTAATAATTGTTTACAGAAATCTCTAATTTATATTTAGATCACATAATAAATATGTCAATCGATTAATGGATTTTTTCATTTAAAAGTATTTTTAAATATAATCACATTTAATTAATTTTTTACATATTTTAGTTAAAAAATATTTGTTTGGATAAAATCATTTCGTGACCGAAATCAGTCATATGTTTACATATTTTAATTTATCGATTGATTCATTAATTAATTATATAATTACTTAAATTTATTATTTCTTTTATAGCAATGCAAACAAAGCTTTTTGTTTAATAAATAAAATCAAAAATTAGTATTATTTTTCAAAACTAACCATAAATTCTATCGAGTATTTTGAGTGAAATCATTTAGAAAACGATTAATTTTTTTTATTACTTTGAAGAGTAAAAAGTAACCAAAAAATCAATTAAAAAGAAGAAAAAGTATTGAAAAGAATAGAAATACTTATTTAGTTCAAAAATTGAGCTTCACTTCACTTATTTAACTAATTATATATTGCTATTCAATCAAAATAATAATTATAATAATTGCTTATAAAATGAATAGAAAGATAATAAAAGTTTTTTTGCGCTTAACCGACCTTTAAATACATTTTAGATAAAACAGAAAATCAATGAATACAAGTGTTAACAACTGTACTGTCGTTATCAATAACTAATATAATAGAGCTTTCAATAAAACTTTTGATACAATTTGTCTGAAAGACCAGACAATCTGGAAGTCATCCAAACATTTAATTTTTTCCTAATATTTGTTTTCAACAAAATTCAATAGATTTGAGTAAACGATAAACTGATTGACAACAGACATAACGATTGGTTAATTAGAGAAATGCATCGATAGTTATGTAATACAGGATATCATTGAATTAATTGTATGAATAAATAAATAATTGAAACTTTAGGATAACGAGGGTATGCCATAAAAACAGTCTAGCAGAAAAAAATAATGCAAAAGCGAGCTTGTTGAAACAAATCTGGCATACAGTATGTGAACTTTTACCCGGGCTCTATCCAACGGTAAAGCATGTTTGCATTACATCAAATAGCCATGAAACTATTTTAGGCCTAACTTCCGCGTCAATATCCCTGATGAAAACCGCGATCCCTTAATTACAATGTATTTATTACACGAATAGTGAGAATAAAAACATCAATTTATTTGCGGACACACTATTCGTATTTCATTCTATGCATAAAACATAAGTTTAGTTATCATTTTCGGGAATAAATCATTATTTTATGTTATTTTTATTGTTTTGGCTCAAAATAATTTATTATATCGTATTGTTTTGTATTGTTTTGTATTAATCTATGTTTCAATCTATTTGGGACTCGATTTTTGAATTCTGATCACTATTTTTATAAATAATTTCTGTTTCGGAAATATATTTTATAAAATGATGAAAACGTGTGACTCATATAAAGGATTGAATCAATTATATTGTAATTTATAAATAATTTTTAGCGAAAAAAAATCTCTTTTGTATGAAATAAACGATTTTTTTGTGTTTAAATGACTTTCCATTAATTTTTTGGCAAAAATTGTGTTAACTTTTATAAAACACTTTTCACTGAATTATGTACTGATTTATAGCTATTATATTATAGAGTAGTTTAGAATAAATTTTTATAATAGGATTAAAACATTTTTATATTTCATTGATTTTTATTAAAAGCAAAAACATTTCATTAAAAAGTGAAACTATTTTTCACACAAAAAATAATAATTTCCTGAATCAAGTCATCTGTTTCTAACTCTATTGTATTTCAACTGAGTTTTGGATTTAATTTCTATTAATAATCGGTTTAAATAATATGTTTTAAAACTATTTAGTTCTGCAAAAGTGGACAACAAATTGAATGCTTTTAACAATTCATTAATAAATTGTTAATTTTTCGATTCAATTCACTTATCATTAAATCTATTTATTCGTATCATTCAATACAAATAAAATAGAGTTGAAAATCAATTATCGGTTTTATTTGACTTTCACTTAAGTTTAGAAATTATTTTCAAAATTGAATTGTTACCAAAAAATCAATATTAGCGGTAAAACTATTTGATCAAGTAAGATT
The DNA here is from genome assembly GCA_034693305.1 of Eueremaeus valkanovi. Classification (NCBI taxonomy): domain Eukaryota; kingdom Metazoa; phylum Arthropoda; class Arachnida; order Sarcoptiformes; family Eremaeidae; genus Eueremaeus; species Eueremaeus valkanovi. The sequence continues at coordinate 1,368 of JAQIWA010001673.1, read as the reverse complement.
ATCAAGTTCCTTTTAGGTTACATCACAAACGACCTATCTGTGATTGTGTTCAATGACAAATATATTTTCAATACTCAGAAGTATTTACGCTTAAACTGAAATTCACATTAATTTTAATCAAAATTTATTAAGTTTTTTAAATCCTTTGAAACCCTGACATACGCTGTACAGTATGTTATATAATAAATGATATTTTCATTGAAGATCCTGGATGATTTATCAATTTTAATCTATCACAATCTCATTTCGAATTAAAGTTTTTATTTTTCTATTATTTTAGAGGAAAATGAAATGAGATTAAAGTCAAAAATTATTATCTAATTCTCCGTTCGTTTGAATGCTTAGTTCACTGCAAATAATAATCTTTAAGACTATCTTCAGATAATAAACGCGAAAATTAATATTTATTTCAATAATTTTTATTATATTTAATACAAAAAAAGAGTTTTCTTTCGTTTTTTGAGGTCATATAAGATTAGTGTTGAGAATAATAGCGATATTTGTCTTAATTACTAAATAACTTTCAAATCATTTCATATTATTTTATTTCTTTTTAGCATTTTTTTCGTTTTGTTTGAAATTGTGTTTTAATTTTCATTAAATATTTAAATATTTTTTTCTTTCTATTTGTGTTAGATTTTAAGTATTGAATCATAAAAGAGATTTCAAAATACTCTTTCGCTTTCATTATATATATTTCATATAATTATTTCACTTTTTATTTATCTCAAACATTACTTTTAAAGTCTTAAAAATCTTGATTATAGTTAAGCATTGAATTAAAAGCTTAAGAATTGTATGAATGCTTTGAAATCATTTTCGCATTTTTTTCTCTTCTTTTTCTATACTTTACTTCTATTTTACTTTACTTTAATATTTTCTGTGATTAAGAAAAATAAAGTCCTTTTTCATACTTTTTCTACAGAAAAACAATATATATTTTTTCGCACTCTTATTGACATAAATAATAAATTTTATTAAATATTTTTTCGCAAACAATATGACAGAAAATATTCTTTTATTTAAGAATTTTATATTTAATTCGTATGAATGCTATACTGAAGGCTAAGATAATTATTTTCACACTTTAATTGTTATTTTCAAATATTGAAGTTTTTAATTAAATTTTATGCAAAAAAATTTCAAAGAAACCAAATTATAATTAATGTATTTATTTGTAATGCAATTATCATAAAAAGAAAAAGACATGACTTTAGACAGAAAATTAAGGCTTTGATTAAGGAGTAGTCAATGTTTAGATACAATACTTAAATGGATTTGCATTAAAATATAGCTTCGATTACACTATACTTGAAAATTGAATAATTAATTAGTTTTTTCTTATTATTAATATTGAAAATGTAATGA
>JAQIWA010001672.1:0-16956 GCA_034693305.1 Eueremaeus valkanovi | reverse complement strand
CAAAAGTGCTTAATTGAATGAAAATGCATTTTTTCTATCAACTTCCGAAATCCCGAAAATTAAATAACAGTTTTCGACAGAAATGACATTCAATTCAAATTCTCCGAATAATATTGGGATAGAATTGTCAGAAGAAATAGTATTGAAATATTACCGGAAATGCCATATTTTTCGAGTTTTAAAAAACGACTGGTTGAAAATACTACAACATTAGATCATAATTTCTTCAGAAATTACAATCAAAATTATTTTTGGATAAAGCAAAATCTTTTCTACAAACATTTATCTGACGATTATATTAGCCTATTTCAATCAAAAGTGCTTAATTGAATGAAAATGCATTTTTTGGAAGTATAATCTTTCATGTTCTTGAGAAGGTGTCTGTATGTCTGCTTGTCCGTCCACCATTGCTGTTAAATTTTCAAAAATTTGAAAGATACTCATTTTTAGGTTTCCAATAATTTCAAAAATTTGAAAATTTCAAATCATGTTGTAATTATTAACTCAGCTAAAGCAGTATTACTACAAATGAATACTATAGTTACGAATACTATTTGACATAATTTGATCACGAATAGATCCCAAGTATCCCCATTATAATAACGTTCGTGCTTGCTATAACAATACTAATATTAAGTTTTTGAAAAATATAAAAAAAATTACGAAAAATTAAATTGAAATCAATTTGTTATTTATTGAAACTGAGAAGTGAAAACAATTAAACCTAAGATTTGTTTAAATATTAAATTCTTTCATTCAATTGATTAATTTTATATTCCCATACAATCAATCATTTGTTGAATAATAATTGAATTGACGTTTGGAAACATTGATATATTTCAATCTAAACATTAGCGGCATTTAAATTGATTCCCAGAGTCTGTTCAGTGTTTCGATCGAATATTTCAAGAATTGGCTGCAAATGGTTGGTCCATACTGATAGCAATGGTTCTGCCATAAAGATCATATCGGTGTCTTCGAGATAATCGCGACAAATTTGTGCAGGCATTAAATGAGACCTGCTGGGCATGGTTCGATTCGGAGCCGAATCGACGATTCGTAGACACGATCTGAGATAATAGTTGCCTTTTGGCCGAAAATTATATATAAATAAGGCCAAAAACGACAGACCGACAGCCAAATGAATGGGTAGGAAATTGGCGGGGATTGGATTTGGGATCTGCTGGTGAAAAATGACTTCTATCTCTCGAAACCATTCGTAATAAAACTTTGGATAAAGGTTTTTATAAATGCCTTTAATTAGTTTCACTGAAATTATTGGAAATTCTGTTCAACACGTCGTCGAAAGCAATATAAAGAGCATTGAGTCGATCCAAGTGTTGAAAGGCTGTGATATATATAACTTAACCAATTGAAGATCAGTAAACGGTTTAGTTATGCATTCATACGATTCAAATACATAGCAATTGTACTCAAAGTTATAAAACAATGGGATTTTACCAAATAATAGAACAAAACATCTATTATTTCCGAATAGTAATCATATGTTTGCGAAGCGTATAAAACGTACGAATAATATATGTTTGAAAAATATCTTCCGATTGAGTAATAGTTGCGTTCAATGAGGTCTCGATTTAGTCTATGACTCGACTGAATTCGTTTGTATCCGATCTATCGTTTTGATACCAGAAGTATAATCTTTGTAATTGAAAATAAGCCGATCCGATGTACTGATCCAAACGCTGAAACTGCAGTACCTCATGTGTAGCTTTGCCCAAATTGTTGTCATAAAAGTCGCGCATATTTTGCTCAAAATCTGTATTGACTTCAAAGAGAGTTCGCTGTCTGTTTTATATTCGGTCTGAAATTTGTGTTCAATTTCTTTATTGTTCCAAATGAACTGGAAATGGGAGAAGACCTGAGCCAGATTGTAGTCGTAGACAATAGCCGAGTGATATTTGAGGAGAAAATTTATGCAAAACTTTCGATTCCGTTTGCAATGAAATACAACTTAAGTGTAAAGAAGACAATGAATTCCTTCCTTAAGCCAATTAAACCTCTTTCGATGAGTATGTCATTCATTATCTCAAAAGAGAAGAACTGATAGTTTCTTGAATAGGCATAAAAATTCATATCAAATGTTTGACAGCAATCATACATGTCTTCAAGCGATTCCATTCTTTTAGCCATTGGTAGCATTGCTTCGACTTTACAGAAGAATATGTGAACAGATATGATGCAAACAAGAATTCAGAAGAAATGACTTTAATTTTCAGTGAACACACTGTCAGAGCAATACTAAAGACTTTGTACTTTTGATCACGATTTCCGCTTCAGTTCCAGGCAATTGTCTCGAGTAGTCATAGTCATCGCTAAACAGATAGTAATAACTCAATACGTATCTGGTTCCCGCAATTCATTTATCATAACTGAGCTTAACGTATGCCTTGTATTTATCGCGACCAATTCTATCTATTTCTTGGAACCACTCATTCTTCACATCTTTGGGCACAAACTGATCCATAGTTGAGATCCAATTTTGTTGATCTGAATATTTGAATATTTATTTGTAGTGATATACAGCAAGGCTGGTTTACAATACTTACTATAACAAAGACAATTAATGACAAAACAATTAATAAAATCAACAAATTATGAACTATAAATTATCAAATACAGACAAAGTTGATTTAAAGTTAATAATTGGTTAATAATTATAAATATTAGAACACAATATAGCAAATGAAGACATGCTTTCACTATACAGAGACACAAAGAGAAGACTAATATATTTGACATCTACAGTATTCAAGTTTAGTTGAGTTTAGGTTTGCATCTGTTTATTAGTTTCTGATTTGGCTGTGAATAAGAAATAACTTATTGATAGCAAAATTAGAAACTGATAAACATATTCAAAAATTGATTGCAATTATAATCCATTCATATAATCCTTACGACTCGAGTTCAAACATGCTCTTTCTTCCGATACTGTACATAGTTCACAGTGATAATCGGCATTCAATTCGAATTCATTGCAGTGAAGTATTAAAATGCTTTCTGTGCAAATATCAGTGACATCAAGGTGAAATCCAGAATAATGTATTAAGTATTTTTTATTGTGATAATTTTTCATCTTAAGGAGTTTTTTGAACCGAAGATAATTAATACTTCTCAACCATGTTTGTCTGTTAGCCAGTGTTGATGTCAAAAATTCTATGACACAAATATATAACGAGTGCAGCTAACGTGCAATAATCTGGTCATATCTTGTTCGAAACTGTGAAACAAATCAAATTATATCACGACAAAGAAAGCCATACAATTTTATATACTGATTGAAGTTTAAACAACTGGTTGTCATGGTTATTGAGAAGTATGAGCTGACTACTTGTCTTAGTCTTGCAGAGAATTTCAATTGATTTGTGATTTTTATTGTCTCGATTTGTTTAATTCATTCCCTCATCAGAAAAGGCAATTAATTGGCCGTAATTCGTCTGGCAAACCTATTCACGTGCGCAAGCTGACAGACATCAGTCATTGCTATGATGTCTTGCAAAGTTAGGTTAAAGTTGTCGGAGGAAAAATAGTCGACACAGTGATCCACTGTCAGCAAGTTTTTAATTAACGATACAGTTATTTCTGCTTGAAGTGCTCTTAATGTTATTTTTGTTTAAAATAATTTTTAAAACAATTGTCAAATAATTCTATAAATAAATGCTCGAGAGATGTCGTGTCGTTTATGGAAGAGGCACTCAAGTGAACTAGGATAATTCAAACAATACATTAGTAGTTTAAATGTTTTTGATTTTCTTCTAAATTCATTTATTTACAAATAATTACTAAAATAGCTTATAATCTCTTAATTATCACTTTGTTTTTACTCATAAACTAATTTACTAATACTTCATTTGAATAAAAGTATGAACAGAATCAATTAGAACAGAAGCTGTTATTTAAGTGCAAATATAATAGACATTTAATTATTCGAAAAATATATTCCCTTCAATATTCTTGCATGCACTTGTATCTAAGTTTCTAATCAAGGATATAATTATACACCGATACAAGTGCACACTATTTTGAAGAAACAATTCTAAACAAGCACGAACGTCATTACCAGCGAGTATACATTGGATCTAATGGTGATAATTTTGACCATTAGAAGATAATTGGGTCAAAAGGTATTAATATCTATAGTATTCAGCTGTACTAACAATGACAACATTGTTGAAAAATTTCAAATTTTTGAAAAACTTGAAAATCTAAAAATGGGTATGATTTTCAAAATTTTGAAAATTTTTACAACAATGGTGCACAGACGGACAGACAGAACAACAGACGTACAGACAGACACCTTCTCAAGAACATAAGCGAGTATACTCGGTAAAAATTCAAAAATACGTATTGTTTTTCTGTAAAAAATTAACTTCATAACTATTTTTGTGCTTTTTAGTAAATAGTCAAAACTTATTGATTGTAGAGATCACAAAAATGAATTCAATTGTCTTCCCGATTAAGCAGAAGTAGTGATCGATTCAACGACTAATTATGATATGAATGAATTCTAAGCACAATATTTTTAACTCAAGGCTTTTATGCAATTCTATTCGTATTTTATTCAAAAATAAAATTGTTTGAACTCACCTAAAATTTCATGCAATTATAACCAGATACTATTGCAGATTCGATTAGAAAGAATTAGATTTCTCATAGCTTCACTAATTATTGCATACAAAAGTGTTAATAGGGTAAATTTATTTCAAGTGCTTCTCGAAGGAAATGTATTGACGACAAGTGACGGACCAGTATGAATCGGAACAGTACTCTTCTGTGGGCGTTTAGCAGTAATATAATTTCATAGAATTTGAAGCAAAATATTCAATGAAAGCAATAATTTATTCCATATTCAAAACAGTATTTTCTGGATAATATAACAATATCAACATTAGCACAATATATAGATTAATTAAATGTTCATTATAAAGATTGATTGATTTGATAACAAATATATTGAAACAAAGTTAAATATTGAAAGTTCAGTAAAGAATAAGACTGTATTGTTCTGTATGTTCAATGAACTCATGCAATGATAGATTTGATTATTTCTTTTAACTGATGTTTCCCGGAGTAGAATGAATACGTGCTGTTCCTTAACAGCTAATGAAAAAAACAAGGTTTATTAATACTCACATTTAATCCTGTTTCTAATAGTTTTTCAGATGTGGTTCAAATTATTTTTACATATCTATTAAATTCAATAGCTATGAAATAAAAACCTAACTTGGTCAAATAAATGAGTAGACTTTGAACAAACATTTATATAGAAAACATAGTTTGAATTTAATGCAAAGGAGTTGTCAGACTTAGAAAAAATATTTACCTATTCGGATAATATTCTAATCCCAAATACCAATGAAGATATGATGCAGAATGATGCAAAAATTTTGTTGATAAAAACAACGAAAATCGAGCAAGGACAAAAACAATTTTTAAACAAAAGCGGTCACAACTTCAAAGTTACATGAGATAATTTTAAAATTCTTTCGGCATACTATTTATACTAATGAATTGTAAACAGAAAAGTGGATAAAAAATGTCTTGCTCAACTCTTTCACATAGAAAAATGGGATTGAAAATTTTGATTAAGAATTCGACAATTTTGGCAGTCGGTTACCAAACTTTTTATTTGTGATTTAAGAGGCTAATGAGTGCATCTTCCATTTGCAGAGTTGAAAAGTTTGGTAACCGACTGCCAAAATTGTCGAATTCTTAATCAAAGTTTTCAATCCCATTTTTCTATGTGAAAGAGTTGAGCAAGACAATTTTTATCCACCTTTCTGTTTACAATTCATTAGTATGAAAAGTATGCCGAAGGAATTTTTAAATTATCTCATGTAACTTTGAAGTTGTGACCGCTTTTGTTTAAAAATTGTTTTTGTCCTTGCTCCATTTCCGTTGTTTTTATCAACAAAATTTTTGCATCATTCTGCATCATATCTTCATTGGTATTTGGGATTGGAATATTATCCGAATAGGTAAATATTTTTCCTAAGTCTGACAACTCCTTTAACATTGCCCATATTTAGAGAGATAAAAAAATAGTTTGCAAAAGGATCTTAATAAAAGCCTAGTTATTAAATAACAAGGAGAAGTAAGTTACATAAAGTAGACAAGGTCACATAAACTAAAAATGTACAGGGTATTCTATGGAAATACTGATTCCAAAATAGCAATATATTATAAATGGGAGACAGAGATAGCAAATAAAAAGTTATTTACTGACAGTCATAAAAGGAATTGCCAATCATAAAAATAGATCTCCCAGGCGTTACCTTTTCGAAGGAACTAGGTATTTTGACTAAAATTCTATATTATTCCTCTTTATTAAATAGAAGTTCAAAATAATAGATAATTATTTTTCTCTGAAAATGAATATATTTGTGAATTGAATAAATATATTATGCTTTGTATAACTTACCCATGTCAGGTAAATCTCCAAAATTCTGAATAGAAGCATCAGTATCAGAAGAATTTGCTCCCTGCTCTCTTCATTTCTTTGATTTATAAATTTATAAATTGCCCTTGATCCCAGATACATATACTATAAATAATTGCTGTAAATATTATAACGTAGGCTAAAATAGCGCCAATGTATGCAATTATATTCACTTCAAGAATTTCTGGTTCAGAAGTTTCAATAATTTTGGTTACTGTGAATGAAAAAAATATAAGTATAAGATAAATAAAATTAAAAATTTTCAAAAACATTATTTTCCTTTTTCTGTTCAATTCCTCATCTGAAGCGTTAATTTCTTGTCATTTTCTGTCTCGTTTCTGTCAGTGACAGGATAATGACAAGAGATGGCAAAGGGTCTCACGACAAGGGGAAACTACCAATTTCGGACTGAAGGGTTACAATGAATCAAGATTTTCTCTTAAAAGCGCATAGTTTTCAAGTTTTCCGTTTCCAATAATTCGAAAAGAGGGGGGTCATTCTCAGCCAAGATCCTAAGGAGCGTCTGCCCCTCCATTGCTTACTCACAGACAGATGAATTTATATTCAGATATATTTAACACTACCTGAATTATTGTCTTGGTTCTTTGTTAAAGGTGATGTTGATGTAGTATATGTTGATGTGGTAAATGATGTTAACGTTGTGAGAAGTTGTGTTTCTGTAGGAGGCGATAATGTTGCATGTGGCGATAATGTTGTAGATGTTATGGTTATCAAATCTATATTATTTGAAATTTTCACTTAATTTTCAAATATATTATAGCCAGGTGAAAGGCATTAATTTTAAGTTCAACTGAGGACAGCATGCAATAACATCTATATGCATAAACTAAACAATTATTATAGTATAGAAGAGCAAGAAAGTACGAGTTTGAATTCGAGTTATAAGAAGGATTATAATTGCAATCAATTTTTAAATCTAATTATCATTCACTGATTCTGCTATCAATAATTTATTTCTTATTCACTGCGAAATTAGAAACTGATAAACAGATTCAAACACAAACTCAATTGAAATATTAAATAAATTTCATTATTATCCAGAGACAGGCAATATTTCAGCAAAAAATTTAGCGAAAAGATGTAAAATGAATACATTTTTTTACGCGAAGTGCCCCATTTTCGAGTTTTTTCAAGCAAATCATCGAAAAACTGATTGGGGGGTCAGCCTAAGCAAATTTCCCTTGGGGGGTGGTTAATCCCCTTCTACCTCCTATTGCCTATTTGCATTTTTCATAATATTTATAATTATTTAACTAGAATTGTGAAATTATAGAATGTGAATTTGTGGAGAGTTTACTGTATACAGATATAATTAAAGATACAGATATAGATGGCAGACTGTTAAAAAAAAGTTCTTATCTTGAATAGCTTTTGAACCAAAAGGAATATTTCAATTCTATCTCTGCCAAAATGTGTCTGGGTCAATTGCGCACATTTACAATACGAGTCGATATAATTGCTTATTTATAAGTATTTTTAAACTTTGAAAAACCAAAAAAAATTTGGTAGAAAAAAATATCGATACAAAAAAATTTTCCTGGTTAAGCTAGATATCATGTTTCATCCTAAGAAAGTTAGGTCATTATCTCAGCTTTATTCTGATATGCTAATCAACAATGTACAAGATCAATTTTTCGAGTTATAGAGCAGAGAGCAGAGGCACCTATGGCCCATATTGACCAGAGTGCTATTTCTAAAAGAAAATTTTCAGAAAAATTTTATGCAGGGAAGATGATCAAGCAACATCAGTTCTACAAAATGAATTGTTCAAAAAAATTTTCCAGCAATTTTCATCGAAATGAACATGGTGATTCCAGAATTACCATGCTAAATCATTCAATATTAGACCTGATTTAAGATCACCTGGTGAACCTTTTAATCAATAATAGATGTGCCAGCAAAAATTTTGATCTACCTTGCATATATCTAAACTAGCATGCAATTCAATCTCGCAATTTTCTTCATTGATATAACATTAGAATTTTTTTTGAATTTATAAAATTAAATGCAGTCAAGAATTTTATAATTTTTAATGTTATTTCAATGAAGAAAATTGTGAGATTGAATTGCATGTAATTTTTGATATAAGCAAGGTAGATCACAAATTTTTTTATGAGTAAGACATCTATTATTGATTAAAAGGATCTCCAAGTGGTCTTGAACTAGGCCTAATATTGAGTGATTTATCATGGTAATTCCGGAATCACCATGTTCATTTCAACGAAAGTTGCAGGAAATTTTTTTCAATTAATTCATTTTGTAGAACTGGTGTTGCTTGATCATCTTCCGTGCATAAAATTTTCCTGAAAATTTTATTTTAGAAATAGCACCCTGGTCAATATGAGCTATAGTTGCTTCTGCCCTCCGCTCTATAACTCGAAAAATTGATCTTGCACTTCGTTGATAAGCATATCAGAATGAAGCTTAGATAATGACCTAACTTTCATAGATTAAAACATGGTACCTAGCTCATCCAGGAAAATTTTTTTGTATCTCGATTTTTTTCGACCAAAATTTTTTTTGGTTTTTCAAAGTTTAAAAATACTTATGAATAAGCAATTATATCTACACTTATAATAAATGTGCGCTATTGACCCAGAAACATTTTGGCTGAGACAGAATTGAAATATTCCTTCAAAAGCTATTCAAGATACTAACATTTTTTTTGAACAGTCTGCTACTGCATATTCAGTTTAATTTTTTTATTATAATTAATATTTATTTTAGTCGTTTCTACAATTTTCCGATTTTATTAATTAAATCAATTAAATAGTCTTCAATTACATGTGCACTGAAAATGAAAGCTTGAGGACATTAATTATGTACTACGTTTCAATCAATAATTATTGAACAGATAGTGTGAGTGAGTGTGTTTTGTGTTATACTTGTGTTGATAGTTGAACAGCGTATCAGAAGAATTGATTTAAATAATTATTTTTATAACAATTGCTTGCAATCGTTAAGAATAGTGTACAAAATTTTATACATTTGTCTGACGTTTGAAAAATCATATTTTCATATAACACCCAATGAGAGCAGATGAGAGAGAGTTAAGGCTAGAGTTATTTAGTATTCAAATATACTCTTTTCTTCAATAACAAATAATAAGCAAAAAAATCTTATTCTCAGACATTATAGAAAAGAAAGAAAAATGCTGAAAACTTTTCATTCCTTTCTTAATTCTTTTGTTTACTGAAAATTCAAATTTATTTCAATATTATATAATGGCAGATCAAATCTCATTCCTATTTACTGCCAAGCGTATAATGATATAGTAATGATTCAATTTTTTAAAATATTGGACCTGACTCATATATATTTCAAAAGATTTATTTGTAATAATTCTCAGAGATATTTCTTATCTAATGTAAATTAATCTATTTGAGGAACAAAACTCTATTGGTATATATAGCACAGTTTTCATTAAATAAATTATTCATCAAGAGAGACATAAATTTTTTCTATCCATTCCTTATCTGATGAGAAAATATAGTTAATATATAGTTTGTGTCTAAGAAAAGTATAATACTTAATAAAATGCAAAACAAATATGAAATTGATTTTTTAAAGAAAGATTAAACACAAGCAAAAAATATTAAAAATACTTTTAAAAAAATATAAGTATTTAAACAAATATTACCTGTGTTGTTGTTAAGTTTGAGCATTTGTTTGATTTCGTTTGAATCAACAAAAGCTATCATCAATAAGACTTGAACCATTGAGCGAATTGAAAGCATATTCTTTTTAGTAAAATATAAATATTTCAAATGAATATTAATTTGCTTTAAGTGAAATAAAAATACGTTAAGCGATTTGCTTGATAATAACTTATGAGTTTAATATAATTCACAAGACTACACAAACCTATATAACAGAATGGGATGAATGCAATCATATATAATACGACAAGAAAAGCACAGAAGAGAAGCGCAGAAACCGAGCAATTCATTTCAGGATGTGCAAAGGGGTGAACGAAAGGTTTTGGTCTGGTTTAAATTTTTTCCTCAAAAATTTAAGCTTAATTTACCCACAACATTCTAGACAGACCTTGAACTTTCCTGAATCTCAGTCAAAATGGACCTTTGGAAATAAACGAAGAATCGAGGTACATTGATACGAAGCACGAAGCTTGTTCATTATGAATTCGCTTACATAGTGAAACATCAAATACAGATTATGTGTTCGAATTGCAAATCATGATAAGTGTTGGCTTTATACAGTTATTAACTATTCCTGGATCATTTAGAAATAAAACTGACTCAAGCAATTTTATATCAAATCATTACTCTAACCAAACTTGTTATAAGAAACATTGTTATTTCAATGAATATTTATAACTTGTTTAATAAAATTTCTGTCATATTTCGGACCATCCATATCAATTTCATATCATTGAACAATTTTGTGAACTTTTTGACAAATACTTCGATATATAAGCAAATATTTTTTTATTGAATATCAAAGAATATTATATTTGTTTCAAGTTTATGTAAACTTGGTGTGGTATTTCTGAAGCATTAGCAGTACTAACAATAAAGAAAATTGTTGATAAGTCTCAAATATGATAAAAATTATAAATTAAAAATGAATTGAAATTTTTTCTGTTTTTACTGCTTTCCGCTCATCTCTCAGCCTACAGATGGCAGTTCATTCAAAAATTCTGTGCAACGCAAACAAGCATAGAATTTTGCCTCTAATGCCAGTATTAACAGAATCTCATAGACCTCCTATTAAAATCAATGAATATTCAAAATCACATTATTTAATATAAAATTCAAGTTTATTATTTAATGGAAGTTAAACTTAAATTCTTATGTGTTTCACACAATTGCTGGTCATTACATAATTTTTTATATGAATGGTATTGTTTTTACTGAATAATGGAATTGTTTGACTAAAATGTTATTGATTGATTTATAATATATACAATTTTTTAAAATGGTCCATGTTCTTGAACTTGTGCTGATTTTGTTTTATTAAATTTGGAAGGTTATTAGCTAGGTTAATAGAAACAAAAAAAATACTCACAAATAAACTATAAAAGTTCGAATTATCTGAATAAAATTTCATTTTCATAAACTCTTGAATAATGAATCAAATATTTTTTTGCATATCTATTAAATTGTGCCTATCCGTCATTTGAGTTAAGCGCGTATTTGCTGTTAAGCCCAACTCATCACTGATTGGCTGAACACATCTCTTATAAACACTATTTATAAATAAGCTTAAACTCAATTAAGTAAAATATTTATGATTAAAATCACATCTGTATACTAAATTAGAATGACCTATCTATAAGCTATCTAACTATCACTCAATTGACCATTAACTCTAATTGTAATTAAAACTAATTGCGATTCAAAGCGCTAAGAGCTGTAACTACTTATATATGGCTCTAAGCCTACTCTCAGCGCTAAAACCAATGTATCGATACAATCGAACTGGAGATATGAATTGACAATAAATGACGTTTGATAACGTTGACTGAACTGAAACTGACTACTGCTTTATTGTGTTGACGCAAGTCGCCATACGATAACCTCTGTCACCCGCAAACCTGACCACGGCTGTTAACCAAAACGGTCACAGGTATTGCTCCCCTAAGTGTTTGTATGCGGTCGCCACATATGGCGCAGTCGCAAAAGAACCTAAAAAGGACGGTATGACGCCTCAGGCCGAGTCCTCTCCAAAATGGACGGTGTCGCGCCCCAGTGCCGAACCCGCTCAAAACGACCAATGAACTAAATGTCAATCGGTCGCAGCGCATTGACTATTGAACTTATCTGTGCTTACGTCGACCGCGACAACAGTTCGTCCGCGCCGACAACTTCGCATCCGGTTAACGTACTTTGGACAGTGCCAGTGCTACCAATTTACCCGAGAGTGCTCCGTAACACACCGAACTCTTCTAGTGCCCTTCAAGTGTTCCGTTCGACTCCGCGCCGAGTCAGCCTCACACGACCACAAACATTTTCTCGTTCTTCGCATACTAATTCGACGAAGACTTCAACGGTCCGAATCCGCAAGGCCGTCCACCGAACATAGTCCCTGCTTGGCTCTTCAGCTTACCATACGATCCTCCGCAACAACCACTACCCGTTTATCGAATGGCGCAACCACGCGACCCAAAACTCGAGCTCTTCAGCGGCAAGAATGACATTGATATCGACACATGGCTTAAAGTTTTCGGAGTCGTGCTGACTGCCGTTAACGCCAACACCGATGTCCTCAAAGTAACGAAGCTAATGTCATATCTGACCGGCGATGCCTTAACCTTTTACGGCAAGAAGATCGCTCCAGACATCGCAGCCATCACGTGGGTCGAGTGCGAGAGTCACCTCAATAAGCAATTCGGCGACGTCAACGATTCCTTCATCACCGCCTCCTATGAGCGCAAACTAACCGCAAAAGAGACCGTCAAAGTCATGATCAGCCTTCGTTTATCAAACGTCATTTATTGTCAATCATCTCTTATTCTATCGTCTAAATACATTGTTTGAATTGCGAGAATAGGCTTAGAGCCGTATATATGTGTTGACAGCTCTTAGTCCTTAGAATCGCAGTTAGTTTTAATTAAAATAAGAATTGATGGTGAATTGAGTTTTAGTTTGATAGCTTACAGATTGGTTATTTATAATTAAACTACAGTATTCGATTTTGATTATAAATATTTAAGTTAATTGAGTTTAAGCTTATTTTTAACAACAGTTAAATTGAGATGAGTTCGGCAAATCAGTGATGAGTTGAGCTTATGAGTGGATATGCGCTAAACTCATTGACGTGATGTCACACTATTATTCACTTGATTTCATTTTAATATCCTTTGTTTTCATCTAACATTTTTAATCATTTTTCAGAATATTTTAATTCCTTATAATTTCAGAATAAAATGCATTATCATTAGTCGTTTCAAATGTGATCCGATAACCTTTTCAACATTATGTATCTGGTTTATGTATCAGGTATGCACTGAATTTTGAAGACATTATACAATGTCAATATTCAAACAAATTATAATTTTTGCTTTCATTTCATTAGAGATACAATTAAAAATGTTTTTAGTCAGTTGTTATATTCGAACCAAAAATGTGTTGTATAAATCTCGTAATGATATTGTGTCAAACAATTAACTTTCTATTATAGGCAATGAAATCTTTTCAAAAACTTTTAAACATGTACTAGGCTGTTCAAATAAAAATGTCCGTGGCTCAAATAATTTTTGAAACAAAAGAAATTTTTGAATTCTGTTTAAGCCAAAATGTGTCTGGGTTGATTACGCATATTCTCAATAAGTGTTGATCAAATTGTCCAAGAACAAATATTTTTTTTCTTCAAAAAACCCAAAAAAAATGTCAAAAAAAATATCGAGATCTAAAAACTTTTTTCCTGGTTGAGCTAGGTATAATTTTCCAATCAATGAAAGTTAGCTCTATATCTCAGCTTTATTCTGATATGCTAACCAACAATGTGCAAGATTAATTTTTCGAGATATAGAGCAAAGAGCAGAGGCACTTATAACTCATATTAACCAGGGTGCTATTTCTAAAAGAAAATTTACAGGAAAATTTTATGCATGGAAGATGATCAAGCAACATCAGTTCTACAAAATGAATTTATCGCAAAAATTTTCCTATAATTTTCATCGAAATGAACATGGTGATTCCAGAATTACCATGATAAATCACTGAATATTAGACCTGGTTTAAGATCACACGGCGAACTTTTTAATCAATAATAGATGTGTTTAATCATAAAAAAATTTGTGATCTACCTTGCTTATATCAAAAATTACATGCAATTCAATCTCACGATTTTGTTCATTGAAATAACATTAGAAATTATAAAATTCTTGAATACATTTAATTTTATAAATTAAAAAATATTTCGTATATTATTTCAATGAAGAATATTTATTTGATATAAGCAAGGTAGATCAAAAAATTTTTTATGATTAAACACATCTATTATTGATTAAAAAGTTCGAAAAGTGATCTTAAACTAGATCTAATATTCAGTGATTTAGCATGGTAATTCTGGAATCACTATGTTCATTTCGATGAAAATTACAGGAAAATTTTTTCGATCAATTCATTTTGTAGAACTGATGTTGCTTGATCATCTTCCGTGCATAAAATTTTTATGTAAATTTTCTTTTAGAAATAGCACCCTGGTCAATATGAGCTATAGGTGCATCTGCTCTCTGCTCTATATCTCGAAAAATTGATCTTGCACATTGTTGGTTAGCATATCAGAATAAAGCTGAGATATTTAGCTAACTTTCATTGATTGAAAAATTATACCTAGCTTAACCAGGAAAAAAGTTTTTACATCTCGATAAGTTTTGACAAAAATTATTTTATGTTTTTTGAAGATAAAAAATATTTGATCTTGGACAATTTGATCAACACTTATTGAGAATATGTGTAATCAACCGAAACACATTTTGGCCGAAACAGAATTTGAAAATTCCTTCTGGTTCAAAAGTTATTCGAGCCACGGACATTTTTATTTGAACAGCCTAGTACTCAGTTCTATTCAGTTTGAATTACAACTCCAGTTTTTAGCCTATATTACTGTTTCACACAGCCCTAATTAAAAATTTTTCGAATATGGCGCATTGAATAGTGCAAGGATATTTTTCATTTAACATTTCTATTAAACCGTTTCTATCACTCACTCTTTCAAATAAGACCCGCTTCAATATTGTACCCCCTGTATTTTTTATGTGGCGCGCTTCTTTATTAATTGTGCCAGAAGTGAACCAGAGTATATTCACATTGCTTATACATTAAAATATACTTACAAAAAGTAGTGTCGTATGATAAGGCCTGTGGTGAATTCATTTTACACGAGTAATCAAGTAATTTTCTCGAGAACTCTATTATTTTTGATGTTCCTGTAAAAATTGATTTTAATTTAATCTGTTTAAAAATTTAACATTGAAAAAATTTACCACATATTACGCTAACTTCTGGAATCAATTTATAATCTATTATAAAGTCACCCAGATTATTAGCAACTTCTAATAAATTATAAATTTCGTCTTGTGAAATTTTTTCTTTATTCCGAAGACTAAATAATTTATTTCGGATTTGTTTCGTATCTCTTGGTAGTTGACTATTTTCGTATGCATCAATTGCTACGTCAGATTTTCCTTTGAGTTTACTAATACCATCACAAATTTTATCTCGATAAATATTCATAGGTGATCGCTTTTCATTCCTTATTAAATTAATGATTCTCTTATCAGTTGGCGTGTATTTTCTATCAAGATTATTTTTGCGGTTACCATGGGGCTTAGTTTCCACAATTCTTTCGTTCCCTTCATAAATTACTAGATAAACACGGTCTTGCGAAGGTAAACTTTTATCGAAGTATATTTTTCTTTTGAATTTATCACTATATTTTTCTCCTGGTCCAATCTTGATATAATAATTGTGTCGTGTTATACCTCTTTTGTCAGAATAAATTGTGCCATGCCTCCAATGATACTCATCACAAATAGAAGTGATAGGCAAATTATCGCCAGGTTTATACAAAAACGCTTGCTTTGCTTTCGGTTTGATAGGGGGTAAATCCATAATTTTGTCCTGATATTGACTATTTGCAAATTTCAGGTAATGCTTAGCTTGTTCAAATTTGATTTTATTCTTAAATTCAACAAGTATGACATTGACATTAGCATGCAGTTTGTCTTTCGGATTTGAATCATTTTCTAAGCCTGAATTTGATTCCTCCTCACTTTCGATAATAGTGTCTTCATCAGATGTGCTTGAAGAAATATTATCATATTTCCCTCCACCATAGGTTTTATGCCGCAAATAATAATTTCTGTATCGTTTACGCTGAATAATATTTTAAACATGAAAAATTAGTAAACATTCGTTCGCAAGTATAGAAGTGAAAACAATTGCTTCATGCAAGGTGATCAGGTTAAGAGTCTAGTAACAAATTATTTTGCATAGAAATTTTCAGCAATTCAAAATTATCCTTGCTGAATTATTGTTTATATCAATAATACTATTTGTAAGAAAAACTCATTTTTATCGAAACAGAGATTTATTTGAGATGCCAGCGATACCATATTTGTTCATGGTCAATTGAAAGTAGATAATTTTTGGAAAATAGACCTACCTTAATTTTCTTGATTGATGATAGCATTGAGAATAAATAACACAAGAAATTGATCAAAAACATTTTTAACTTTCAGATTTCAATTTATTTGAACCTTCAATGTCTTGACAATAACTGAGAAAAATATTTGAAACACTTGTAATATGAAGCTTTTTTTCGAAAAAACTATTGAATTATTTTGATGAAAGATGAATAATATTCAATGGATTACATAAAAATTTTAACTTCATATTAATATGCAATTAAATCATTTCACATTTAATTAATTGAATCATTTTTGTGAAATATTATCTGTATTATAATATTTCAAATATAATGTTATTCTTTTACATTAAAATACAAAA
>JAQIWA010001671.1:0-16959 GCA_034693305.1 Eueremaeus valkanovi | reverse complement strand
AATCTACCCCTGAATTGTGCCTGATATGACTGCATTCTACCCATCAATCTACCCCTGAATTGTGCCTGATATGACTGCATTCTACCCATCAATCTACCCCTGAATTGTGCCTGATATGACTGAATTCTACCCATCAATCTACCCTGAACATGTTGAAAGCTCATTGATGCGAAAATTTTATCCCTTCATATACCCCACCGATCGGAGAGTCATTCAATATTGCAGTATATATACGACATAATAGCTGTGGATTTGTTGGGTGCAATGTCAAAATTGCTCTCACCCAGTCCACTTTTCTCATCAAATTAGTGTTCAAACATCATTGGAGAGTATACTTTATTCGATACATCAAGTATTTTGGCTCTTCCTACTCTGCATCATCGCTTTATCCCTTGAATTGACCCTGATTTGCCTTGAATTGGCCAAGCACATCTCTAAATAGTTTAATAAAATTTAAGGTAAATTTATTGAATTGGCACAAATATGACTGCACTGTACTGACTGTAAAAATGTGTTCACACAAACGGAGACTGACTGTAATGGTTTGTAAAGTTTCTGATAGTATGCTCTGAAAGGCAAATATCTCGTCTGTGCTTTGCCTATGGCATCAATGTTTGGAGTCGTGTACCGATCCTTGTATTCAAGTTGATCTCATTTTTTGCGTCTCTCTCTCTCTCTCTCTCTCTCTCTCATCATAAAAGAGACTGAGCTATTTCATAGTGCACTACCAGTGCCAATGTATGAAGTGTGTGATGTGTGGCTCTCGAGTTTTGAATCGATTTCTTGTGTTTGTTTAGTCTCATAGCCATAGCATAGAATAGGATAGCATTTGTTTGCAGAACTCATTCACATGAATAAAGTACAAAAGCAAAAGCAGATCTGGTTAAAAGACATGGAGAGGGAGGGAGGGAGGGAGGGAGAGAGAGAGAGAGAGAGAGAGAGAGAGAGAGAGAGAGAGAGAGAGAGGGGGAGAGAAGAGAGAGGGAGAGAGAGAGAGAGGCAGATAGGCATGTGTTGCACACATAATCATTATAATATAATACATACCTAACACAGAGCACATAACACAGAAGACATAGCATACTGTATACCGAATTTGTGTCGTGTCATATGCAGGAAATAAGATAAGGTTCTCTAACTGACAACAAATACAAATCCCTCGCAAAGGCAAAAGTTTGTGTCATTCAGGGGAGACTTCGACGCCTTCTCTAAGTCGAGATGAGTTTTCATCCTTTCCATCCTTTTCTGCTGCTTTCAGATCGCTATCATTTTATTGTCAATTGACTATACAATGAATGGCTAGAGATATAACATTCAAAGAGTTAATAAAATATAAGTTTGACTCACTATTGCAGACCTTTTCCTTCAAAGCCATTGTTTAATCATTCAGCTATTTGTAGGCATTCCTATTTGTTAAATCCAAGGCTATTTGCCTCAACCGAGTCATAATATAGTGAAACCAATTCTTTAAATATGAGAAAAGAATAACTTTTTGACAAAACTATGAACTTTTCAAATAATTTCGCATTTGTTTAATCATAGAAAAAAAATCAAGTTTTACTCATTTGGTTGGAGTCAGAGTAAGGATACAATAGTTATGCAAACGATTTCAATATACTGTACAGTTTGTTAATATTATAATTAATATTACACTATTATTATTATTTATTTACGAAAAAGACCGAAAATTAAAATAAGTTTGATTTGATATTATATAACAGATACGGACTTTCAATACTATTCAATCGTCTGAATAAAAATGAGTTTAAATGAAAAAATTAGATTAATTTTAGCAGATATTCAAAGTAAATCAAACAAAATAAATCGATTCGAGCAATGGATAGTATTTTGCTTTTTTTTGAAAGTACTCCTAAAGTTTGAGATCGAAAGCCGCAGTTTAACCCACAAAGCTGTTGACCCACTCGATGACTTTGGCCATCTCTGGTCATTAATTCAATTGTTTGCCTATTTGTTGATATAGTTTTAAACGAAACGAAATACTCGATTCTATTCTGAAATTTAAGATAAGTTTAAAATTAGGCCAACGGTTGAGTATCCGGGTGGTGCAGAACCGTATGGAAGGCCATTAATATAATATTTTCTTTTCAGTGCGTTTTTTCAGACCTTCAGTTCGATGGGTGTATTTGGAAAGGGGTAATCCTGGATGGGTCAGCAAGACTTCAGGAATACTTGATTTTGCCATATTTTGTAGGAGAGGTAGAGGCGAATGAGCCCAGAGGTCAGACATGCAAAATGACAAATGTGCTCAGTGTTAAAGTTCAAACATTTTAAAAATTTCTCTCAAACGTAAAGAAAGAACTGAAGGCTTCAGAAGAAGAAGAATTGTGTTCTCTATTATTGCTATCGATTTTGTTTTGTGTCGAATCCAATGCAATACGAAATTAGGTTTAAATTTACAGAAAAACGAAAAAATTCCGAAAACAATACAAAGACGAGTCGGACCTTCAAAACGAAAGGAACCCCTCATAGGCCTAAACCGGAGACTAAATAGAGAAACCCCAGTGTTATGAGAGAAGAGCAGAGATAAGAAGAACCTATATTAGATCGATAGCAGAGGTCAAATGTTGGAAAGTGTCAATAAATGTCATGTCATTTAATTTTTGTGATTCCCTTTTAAAGACTAAAACCGACAATAAATTTGAGATTTTGTGCAAAATTTATTTGAAGTAGAGCTGAGTTCTGGGAAACGATGTGCGCTATCCGTCTCCACATACTCGACAACACTCTATGAAATGCAGACTTTTTTAATTCGGTTCAACTGATGAAAGTGAAAGAAGTAGAAGAAGAAGAAGAAGGATATGACAGTATGATAGTCTGATCCAATTCCAATGTCTAACTGTCCCCTATTGTTGTAGTCTCGTGTCTAGTGTTTAGCCACAACTTATGACATGCCTTCAGAACTACATTATATTTGATGAGAGCTATTGTAAAAGTGATGGCACATAGAGTGCTAGTCTGTTCAACCTGAGCTCGGCCATACCGGTGCTGGATCATGCGCCGCTCCACCCAAGCCCAGTGCGTCAGGTTATGCGAGGGCGGCCTCACTTGTCTGAGAGCTGACTGACGGCCAACACTGTGTGGAACGGCTGGTTATGCGGCAGAATATATGAGAGTATTGGTATAAGCGCTTCAAAATGAAGATGATACAATGTGCTGGTTGTGATTTACCGATCCTGGACAGATTTCTATTGAACGTACTGGACAGGTCCTGGCATACCAAATGTGTCCAGTGCTTTGAGTGCAAACTAAACCTCTCCGATAAGTGTTTCTCTCGCGACGGAAAACTTTATTGTCGGAACGACTTCTTCAAGTAAGTCAACAATGCTTTCAATTGTTTTGCTTTTGGTTCTCAATATTCATATTTACGTGCATTTCATTGCATTGCTTGTTATCATAATTAATAATACAATCATTAATTGATTCATTACTACTGTAATCAGAATTATAAGCTTTCATTAGTATTGTAATTAATATCATATAAAATAAGATTTAATAATGAAATTGTTTACATATACACAGTTAGACAGACAGACAGACAGACGTATAGTGTATATTGTATTGATATTAATATATATCGTATTATTGGTCTCAGATTTACAGCCAGTCCTCGAATCTGTATAAATATAAATATTCTAACTTTAGTTTCATTCAAATTATACGAATTGTTTACAAAAGTCAATTGACTACGAAATTATTATCAGTGTATTTCTATTAAAATAAAATGAAACTAGATGTATTTCATATTAGCAAGTACTACTTTATATCATAATCAGTTTAATATAAAGTATTGATAATATAATATATTTTTCAGTCTTCAAGAGATAAATTTTGAGTTTTTGAAACCTTCGGTGTTGTCTGAAATTCCCGGTTCATATTTAAAAGTATGGAAACATTATTAATATTAAAACTATTTAATGAATTATTAGGTTTATATTTATTTGGAAATTCATGAATATTATGTATCAATAATAATCAGTGACATTCATAGGTTGGATAAGATTGTAGTTATCTTTCAAATAGATTTTCCTAAATATTCTCTTTTCAAAGAATATACAGTATTTTAAAGTTATTATTTAGCCGTTTGAATGATAAATATTGTGAATAATAATAATAATAATGATATAAAAAGCGTTGATTTATTGCACGATATATTTGACCACAATTTTTGCTAATTTAGATCTTCTTTGTAGTGAATAACTTCACTTCACTTCACTGTTCTATATATTATAACTTAAGCTGAATTTGAATTTTGTTTCTTTCCTTTCATTTATTTTCTATTCAAAGCTTGTATTTTGTGTGAAAATAACTTTATATATAATTCAACCTAAAGTACAATAAATTGCTGTAATCTATAATTTTTAAAATAAGTTATGGACAGACAGACAACTGCTTCTCTCTCTCTCTCTCTCTCTCTCTCTCTCTCTCTCTCTCTCTCTCTCTCTCTCCCCGATCTGTCTCTTACTCTGTTGAATACGAATGTTGTCTACTGTAGAGTAATAAACAGAATCACGCCATCAAACACTTCCGCATCAATTCATGAATTCTACAAAAATATTTGTTCGATAAGATTAATGCAAAGATTTATAGAAAACAAAACACAATGTGATGACTATATTGTATATATTGGCGAAGAAACCAATCATTTCTTAACATATTTATTATTTAGTATAACATTTAAAATACTAATTCAACTGTAAGTATAGTATAATATAATTGGAATTCTCTAAAATCATATTTTCTTATCTCATAATTCTCTTATTTTACAATATTTTAATTTCATTCTCAAAATATAACAATAATTATTACTGTTGAGAGAGAGAGAGAGAGAGAGAGAGAGAGAGAGAGAGAGAGAGAGAGAGACTCATTGAGAGGACAATTATCGAATGGAATAAATATGGTTTGAAATTAAATAAAAATAATGTCTATTTCAGAATGAGATCATAAAAACTAAATATTATTTAAGTCATAAAATTTAAGCCAAATTAAAGCCAGAGTCGAACTAATGGATAGTATAGTAAAAGATCTTAAAATAAAGATAATAATCGAAATAAAGCTATCAAACGGTCAATTGTTATAATTGGCGATTATTACGGGAATATAAATATACGCTTTGATCGTAAAAAATATATTATCATTAAGTCATTCACTACTCTTACGATTATTCAATTTTTCTCTAAAATGCCAAACACTTGAGAAAAGAAATAATGGCCAGGACTCAAATTGTTCCCTAGTTTATTGATTGTGACCATTTCAATATGCATTTTACTATAATATAACTATATATTCTAGGTAATCGCCAACCCTTTTCGAAACTTCTTTATTTTTTTTTAATTTTATTTTTATATATAATATATTAATCAAATGTCAAATAAGAATATTTTATAACTTTATTTGAGTTTTTTTTTAAATAATTAAAACTTTATATTTTTGGAGCTGAATAAGACAGAAATTCAATAAGCCGGTACAATACATAGGCAACCATACAGTACATACTGTACTTAATTGTTACGAAGTCCCTTCACATGTGACAGTGAAAACGGGCAAAAAAGTGAATTTAAGAAATCGCCTTCAGTTGAAGTCTAAAAGATTGATGAAATATGAAAAAACAATTTTATATTATATAATATAAGTTGTATTCAAAGTGGAACCAAATGGAGCAACAGTTGAGGGAATGGCAGAGCACTGACCTTATAATAAAACCTGGAATTCGGCGAAATTGACATCAAAAGTATGTGTGTTTGCAATAGTCAGCACTTGTGGTCTACAATGAATACATAGAATTCAGATGCAGTTAGGATTGAGATGAGAAGAGAAACACAATCAGTAGTAAAGACTTGAATGACTTGAATGGCCAACAATTACTTTTTAAAGCATTGGTCGCTCAATCTGGCTCTCGATAATGGTCTTAATGACTGTTTAGGTATATTATTACCAACCATCATTATTGTGGCCCAAATGCCTCCACCCCTACACCTTCTGCAACTTAGCACCCCTTCCACTCCCCAAATGATTCTTTAATACCATGTGTTGGACGCGAATTACTCGAGAAATCACGACTCGACTCATATAATGGCTACCAGTCGTACGCTTCATGACCTGTCTATAAAACTATAGTTAGTTCGCCCAAGGAGTGAATTATAATTGACTGCTCTGTGTGTATGTGAGAGAGAGTGAGAGAGAGAGAGAGAGAGAGAGAGAGAGAGAGAGAGAGAGAGAGAGAGAGAGAGGAGAGAGAGGGGAGAGAGAGAGAGAGAGAACACCAGAAGAGAAAACATTGAAAAACTAGTGAATTATCTCTAAAAATGAACTTAAAGTTTGCAAATGTTTGTCTATTCCACGAAAATGTGTGCAAAACATAAAGAGAGTCTTTGAATAAATAGCCCACTTTTGGCACAGTTCGCCTACTTGTGCCAAAAAGCGTTTCACAGTTCGTTGACAGCCCGGATCTGTCCTCACAGTGGACATGCATTCTTGAGTACATTCAGCACCAGATCTTTTAACCGTATCTTCTCTCTGGCGTCTGGCAGTCAAACGCGTCGAACGGCTCAACATTTACTGGTGGTGTAGGGAAGCGGCAAAAGAGCCGCATTCGAGTGCTACCAGTGCTGCAGAATGCCTGCTAGAAGGCACCGATAGGCACTCATATGCATTAGCGTCGGCTAACTTGTCAACAGTGATTGGGTTTCACATATCACTTGTGATGCATATTGTGAGCTGAGATGTGCACTGCCCGAGTGCTAAAGTGCTGGCTCTGATGCCAGTGCTGGAACTAACCACAGACTGAGCTTATGGCGACAAAACTACTACTTGGATGCGAACCATTTCATGCGAGCACACGATCTGAGGCACAGACAGAGAAACAATGCGGAGAACAGAAGAGAAGAGAGAATCGGAACGAATAGAAGACATTATAATTAGACGTATTGCGGACCGACGGGTCGGACCATTCATTTTCTCGTCACCCTTTAAGAATTATACAGTTGGCCTAATACCAATAATTTATTTAAGCGTTTAGCGCCACTACCAGTGCTCTGTGCAGTGCAGTGAGAGTGAGAGTGTCGACACATTCCGACAAATGTCAATACAATGCAATGAAAGCACATTATAATAAGCGATAATATAAAAAATGAGTAGAAAAACAAAACTATTGCTACACATCACACATCACTTGTCATCTCTAGCACTGGCAGGAAATTGTGCGCACAAAAGACCACAAATTATTATTCAAAGTGATGCTAAACACGAGTATCGCTATTATTATCATGACATCAATGGGACAACTAATCATTAGGGCTTCAATACCACACACACACAGATAGCATACATACTCTTAACATGCATTACAATCCAAAAGGTTTTGAGTATTTCTATTCGAGAAATAGTAACTTAAAAAAATTGATGTCTGTGCCACTCATTCTCTTTATGCTGACATTTAACACATTTTTATAAAATTTTTCCAACATTTCTCTAATTCACGAATTTTTTATCCGAGAATTCTTTCGAGAATATAATTAATAGCATTTTAATGTTTGAGAATATTTTCCAAAATCTAATTTTTACCTAAAATTCTCTCATTCTTTTTAAATGAAATGTTTGAAAGTTTTGAATCATTTTTGGTTTTATTTAATTATTTAGGTTATTCGGTACAAAGTGTTCTGGTTGTTCGCAGGGAATATTACCAACAGATCTGGTGCGTAGAGCCAGGAATAAAGTATTTCACCTAAAATGCTTCACTTGTCTGGTTTGTCGAAAACAATTGTCCACGGGTGAAGAGCTGTATATACTCGACGAGAATAGATTTGTTTGTAAAGAAGACTATATGACGAGTAGGCATAATCAAGGTATGCGACTATTTCATACATTTATGTGCTGTCCAAATCCAATACATTTATGTATAATCATTAACTTTACAAACTTCCTAAATTAGTTCAGAGAAATTAGAAACGTCTGAAAATTCACTATAATTTATTCAGTGCTTATTTATTGCCAATCATTGCCTAATATTTTAACTAAAAATTCAGATATATCTCGATATGATTTAAGGGTTGAACTAATCTTATTACTATTGACTGCAAAACGTATACAGTAGTCACATATACATTAAAAACATCATGTTCAATTTATGCTGACTTATTTGATCAGTTAGTTATGAATTTTTCAAAGATTTCAATGTAAAATATACTGGATTAGGAATAGAGGACTTATTTTGGCTATAATGCATGGAATGAAGACAAAGTATATGATTAAGAGTTGTATTTCAAAAATATTGTATAAATTGTTTGCATCAATTAATATGTGATATGTATTGTATGTATTGTATGATAAGTGCAATACTAAAGCCATACAAATTAATGTGCCTTTAATTGGCACGCAATCCTATAGTGCACCCGAACATAACCACCACAACCACACCTCTCATTTCACAAAAGTTGAAAAATCATTCTTTATATACAGTATATGTTTGTATTGATTGCATTTTGTAAACTCCAAATCAAATCTATTGATTGTCAGTTAGAACTGAAGAATTGAAGTGATTCTGTAATTGAAGTGAATTTCAATATAATCGGAATCATATATCAGAATCCAATATTTGATTCGTTATACAGTAATCTCTATTCTATTCTACTCTACTCTACTCTATGCTATTGAATAAGATTCGATGAGTTCTATAAATTCATGTTTTTTGCATATAATTTGTTCACTTGTGTGCACAGTATAGCTGTTGTGTATTAACAGAGATTACATTTGAAGTCTAATAGCATTTCATAACAAGACATGCAAACACATGTACAGTAGTTATGACATACTGTAAGGCATTGAGAATTATATACACGAAGATCAATGAAAACAATGGGAGAAAGTGGCATGGGGACTCGTATATGATGGGCTCATTTTCTCTCACCACTCAATAGCAGTTTTGATGGCAATAAAGTGAATCCCAATTACAAGAGCGCTATTACTGCACAAACACTATTGATTTGTGGCCAACACTAACACAACGATTGTCAGAGAGAATACTCGTGTGTTTGGTCAGAATGAGAGTGAGATACACAAAAAATAAATAAAAGTTATACTCAGGCATAAAGCCTACATTTTTTGGGCAATACAGTGCATGGAGTATAGGATCAATTTTTGGCTGCAGTTCAAAGTGTGTCTACCTTTGCTCAGTGTTAGTGTAGTAGAGAATAAAATTCAGAATAACTACTGCATAAAGTGTGTTGTTCTCCAGTTCTGTTCGGTTGTACTGGAGTAGAGATAACTTAAAACAGAGCACTAGCACTAGCACTAGCACAAAGTGTTGGTGCACACCGTTGGCTATTTTTCCCACGCTTTAAGCGGGTATTCATTCAGAGTTAGTTCATTGCATAGTCTTAAAGCTCTCTTTTTTGCTCTGACAGAATCATACAGCATATGAAGCACACACACAGTACGCCCAGTGCTATGTATTGCTGTACTGCTGCCGATCTCACAAATATTGGCTGCTATTGAGTTAGCACTGTTAGAAAAGCCTTTACTCTGCATACACATCACACACATAAAATAAATGCTGCCTGTGCCTGTCTATTATATGTTGGCCTTTGTTTTCCATAGCCTTTTGTCGTTAAGGCAGGTTAAGGCGAATTTTTTTTTGCTGCTCAACAATGCACTAGTGCTCACATTTAGATTGCAGTTAAGGTTTTGCTATCGATTATCTACTTATGTCTTACCGAATGTGTTTTGCTCTAACATTCAACTTCTTATGTAAAGCAAAGCATATTTTTTTAAATAAGAAAAACTGAAACCATATTTGAATGAATGAAAGTAAAGAAAAGGGTTAATAGCATGCCGTAAGTCTAGGGCAGCCAAAACTCTTAAGAGCCAAAGCACTGACAGCACTGACTGCACTGACTGTTTCTGCTTTTATTCAAATGCTAATCAATGATCACAATGATTCACATATTCAATGATCACTTTCCGCTAATAACAATAACTGTTTGGGTGGTCACACATATTATTGTTTATGATCTATTGAAACCTCTTTTTTACACTACTTATGACGACAAGCTATTTATGAAGCGGTTCTTTGTTTCCCGCAATATATTCTCTGTTGTGTAGACAAAGAGTACAATTGAATCAAAATGAATATTTAAAATTTTAGACAAGGTATTTATTATGATTATTACTAACAAATTATTAGAAATTGAAGAGAAAAAACTTTTTAATTGAATAGACTTTTTAAATGTTATTTATTTATAATACTATAAAAAAGACATTAATTGCTTCATTTGATACATTTTTTCGTCTAATATATCATTAGATTTTTCAGATTTGAGCAATCAATCTGTCGATCCATTTGAAGTCAATTATGAAATACAAATATTCAGACGAATTAGTAAATAAATTGAAATTTAAATCAGAATTAATTTGAATCAAACATTAAAATTATAGTTTTTCTGTTATTTCAATGAAACTGATTAACTGTTATTCAAATTTATAAATTATTTAAGTCTTGTGAATATCATTGCTAATCAATGCTAAATAGGATTGATTAGAATTATCTGCTTTTGGAAACATTTCGATAAATTGTTATTAATTTATAATTTGTTGGAAACAAAAATTCTTTACTTATTTCATAAAAAAATTGTGTATTGAAGTCAATTAATAATGAATTAATGCTAAACTGTTCTGATATCCAATAGAATAAGTTCTAATTAAAACTGCTTAACATAATAGTCCGATGTCTTTCTAATTGGTTGCTTAAAAATTTTGCAATAACTTAATAATTACTAGTATTCAGTAATACTTCAAAACTTCTAAGTAATTATTAGAAACTCTTATACAGTATTCTTGTTATGTGCCACACATTTCCTGCCAATCCCTAGAAATTCTTTGTTACAAATTTTTCTTTTAATTAATAGCCGAGTGTTTCAAAAACAAAACTTCAATTAGAAAAAGGTTAGCTCAAGAATATTACTCTCACTTTTAAGGCAATTGTTTAACTAATTCTACTTAAAATCATTATTTTCTTCTAATTATTTATTCATTTATTTTTTTGGATAATTAAAAAAATATGATTTTATTTAATATATATTTTATTTAAAAATATTTAGTAAAATATTCTCAGAATTTAATATAATATTAATTTTAGAATTTATTAAACATTCAGACATTTATATAAATATTAAAAAAGTATTACTGTTTTCGATATGATTTTCGTGTTATCAAAACCCAGGTAATGGTTATTTTAAGCAAATGTAAAACATGTCTTGTTTTTATGTGTGAATATATTGAATCAATGATGCATTGGATTCATTGGATTCAGCAGATCTTCTTTTTTATTCCTCGTTATAATTCTTAAGACAACACATTTTTCAATCATCAATGACTCTGTTTGACACTTCCAAACATTTGATCGTTCAGTAGATTCGAAGCTAAAACAAAAATAATTCAGATTTGCATTATTCAGATGTTATCTATAATTTGTCATTACATACAGAGCGAGAGACAAACATAAAACAAACAGAATTTATGTTATGCTATGCTATCTTCAAAATCTTGTGTCCCTTTTGATGAATCACTTGAAATATCGTTTTGAAAATCGGATTCATTTGATGTGAATTTACATTTTATATGATTCGCTTATTTTAACGTTTAGTATCAGATTTATTTGGTTTACTGTTAAGATAAATAAGGGTAAAGATTCATCCAAAGGCTCAGTCGACTCAGCTATGAGAGCCATGAGCATAACGCTCAAGTAAGAGGCAAAACGTGTGGCCAAGGGTTTATCAATCGCAATGACAACTTAGTCTAAAATATTATGGATAAAAGTGATTCAGAATAAAATTTCAACTTTTTTTTGGTAACAGTCTCCAAAATTATGAGTTATACCTAGTTTGTTTTCTGGGTTGTCCTCTAACTTTCAATGACTTTTACAGAGCAGCCTGTCCATCTCTATCCTTAACAATACTGTATGTACTGTATGTACAGTACAGTATAGCGTTTAGTGTTGACTAAGTCAGTGGCCAAATATTTTGATCTCGATTTTTGGCTAAAACTTGAGTTTTCAAGAATACTCTCTAATTATATATTATAGACTAAAAAATCTCTTCTTATTATTGCTAATTAATAATATGCTCATCAGACGAGACCAACACTATAATTATCAGTAGTGATGGACTGATGGTTTAGTGATGGTGAACACTTCGTGGTTGCCATCAATTCACCTCTATATGAAGCTTCTATACAATTATATTTGAGCGCTACTGCATTTTCAAACTTTTCAAAAGAAATATTTCGACCGAATCATGTGTTTCGCTACTATTTTAGTCGATTGAAAAATGCAAACATTTTTAAATACTGTATATTAGTTTCAAAAACTCATCGTTATTCTAGTCCTAACACTAAAATAAAAATTTCAACCCATCCCTATTATGAATTGGGAGATGCAATATCAATATGATATTAATAGCTACGTAACTTATAAAATAACTTATACTGAAAAAAATGATAGATTCTGTATAATATTATAATGTTATAATGTATGGCTGTATAGCTGTATAGCTGTATAGCTGTATAGCGTACACAATATGTGTAAAATCTTGTTTACAATCGATAAATCATTTTTTATATAATCGGTGTCTTATATCGAAATTTTTATTCAAGTTTTAGTTCGGAAATGAATTTAATGCTTATTTCACTTTAGTTTCGAGTTTTTCCAAATTTAAATATAATAAATAAAAATTGTTTTAATAATAAGAAACTGAACTTTTTTGAACACACATTTGAATATATGATAAGTTAAGCGGAAAATAAATCCTATGTCCGAAATGCATTCCCTCACACAGTGATACCTGTCAGCATCGTGAGCACCAGTACCTCCTACTGATCAGATTCTTGATGTTCATATTGCAGACATTAAAACTTGTAAACTATATAATACACAAAAATTATTACTCAAACATTACGCTATCATTGAAAAGATTTTGGTGTCATTTGCAGCCAAAATAATATATTATAACAAATACTGTATAATTCGCTGGGCTTTGACTGGCTTTGACTTGCTTTTGATAGAGTGGCGAATTGCACGCGAATTGTCTCCAAAATATAAAATGTAGTTCTGTTTTAAAAAAGTGAAAAATAGTCATAAGACTCATAACTGCCGTTCCCTTTATTAAATGAACGAATATTTACCGAATGGATGACAAAACCGGTAACTATAGCAAAATGATCAGAGTTTGGGTCATTTAGTTGACACAAACATTGAGAAATGGATTTTTCGGTCATATATTTTCAGTTGGGTTGAGTGAGAGACACAGAATAGTCTAATAGTTTATGTATGGATCATAAAAATGCCTTAGGATTTAGTGCGGCGTTTGGCAAAACCGCTTTAGTTTATGGTATTATCCATAAAATAATACTTCTGTATATGTTGTCTATGTGTCTGACATAGTGTTGTACATCACTCGCAAGAAAGAGTGGGAATACCTACTGTTCAGATCCGGCTTCACTTTTTATGATCGATTTGTTTTTTCGTACTTATATTATATTTATATATTATATTAATACTCAATAATAAGAATAAGAATAAGAATAATAATGTTTAGGACTTTAAAAGTTGACATACAGTACAGTCAGTACAGTAGTCTGTAGTGCAGTAAGTCTGAACATAATAACAGATTCTGTTGGCATGACTTCCCAATTGGTCTTATGTTTGCAATTTGTAAATCTCTTGTATTCTCTTAATCCATAATTTCTCTATTGTTTTACTCTATCTGTTCCAGTACTGACCGGCGGATCTCCCGGTGAGCAAGACTTAGACGACAGTATAGTGAGTCCGCCCGAACTAGACATCGGTCCACATGGGGCTGACTCTGACCACGACGACGATAATTTATTAGGCATCGGCCCTCTGCCATCCCTCAGTATTGGTCATGGGTCAGGCCATCACTCAGCGGTCATGTCAAGCAAGAGCTCACCCATGTCTGCTAGCAGTTCAATGAGTGACTCAGGTATAAGTGGTCCCAATGGAACCAATGGTGGTACTGATCCCACTTCGCCAACTCATGCCTCGGGATCTAATAGTGCCGGCAATGACGAGAACCAACCCGGAGGTACCAAACGAAGAGGTCCGCGAACTACAATCAAAGCCAAACAATTGGAAACACTTAAGGCTGCCTTTGCCGCCACTCCGAAGCCTACAAGACATATAAGGGAACAGTTGGCACAAGAAACAGGATTAAACATGAGAGTCATACAGGTATGGCATAGCATAAGACATATGCATTTGTATTGCTGTTTAACTGTAACCACTGCTGAGTTATTTAATGCATTATCATATCATAGTCTTCATAGTATTCAAAGCATAGCATTCATAGTCTTCATAGCATTCATAGTCGTCTTCATAGCCTCCATGGCTTCATAGCTGGCTATAAGTCACTCCTAAGTCCGCCTGAGGAGTGAGATCTCAGATCGACATAAATTATGGTTTGAATGCGAGCACAAAAAGAATTATTATTTTTTGAAAAGTTAGGGCCTTTGATAAGTGACGTTATGCGTCAGTTGAAGGGTTCATAATTTGAGTTTATCTGTAGGCGCGCCTAATATTATTGCCAATTTACATGTCAACCCAGCACTTCTTCGGGGCAAACCATTTGCACATATATGCTCTCTAATGCTATATGTCTTGTATAACATATAAAGTGAAATTTGCATATTATATAAGCAAAACTTTTTTCTCTGAACTAAAACTGTGAAAAAGAGGAAAAAATGAAAAATCTTTGATCGAAAGCAAACAAATGATTTGAAAACGTGTGTTGAGTTAGAGTAGAGTTGGAAGCGATGCGACCAACGATCGCATTGTAATAGTTGTGCAAAACTGGAGACTCGAAGCAACTCACAAATACGATCTGATTAAATTCATCAACGTATAAATGTTGTCGCTTTAGGCCGAGTCGTGTATCACTTCACTGTATCACTACTACTGACAGCACTGGTAGCACTAGCACTAGCACTAGCACTACTACAGTATTACAGCTATAAGCGAACGCACATCAACTGAAGGGAACTTTTGAGATATCTATCACCCAAAAGCTCATCTCTCTCTTTCTCTCTGCTCTTTACTCAGCTTTTGTTATTATAGACTCTTCGATGGCTATATTTCATGGCGACTGTCATCTCTGTTGTTCATACTTGTGCTCAACACTATTGTATGCAAAGCAAAGGCGAAAAAGGCTAATAATAATAGATTGTAAGGCAAACGCTAACCGATCCTAGAGATTGAGTACATTTAATATGCATTGTGTGCATAGTTTACAGTACTGTAGAATACAGTACAGTCTACTAAAGTTAATACACATTTGTTCGGCTCTGTCCCAAAACTATAGTCACATTCAGTATCAATACAACCGAAACATACGTAGGAATCAGGACTCTCCCTCTCTCTCTCTCTCTCTCTCTCCCACACACAAACACACACACATCCGATAGCTCACAGCACTGGAGGGAACCTCTCTTTCTTTTTGACTTAAGCGGCGGTAAATGTCGGTTACAATTGTTCGACTCAAAGATCGACTGAACTGATGGTAAACTACTGATAGCAATACCAACCAAAAGCATTGCCAGTGTTGTCGATACAGAATATTATTCACTGGATATCTCATATACAATGCTCAACAAAATTCTGCTGAAGTCAGAGTCAGTCTCAGTCTCTAAAAATTACGAAGACGTATGAGTGCTGGAGAGAGAGAGAGAGAGAGAGAGAGAGCTGGGAAAGCACACTGGTCTGGCTGAGTCTGCCATAATCGTGACTGGTTGGTTGAATGATAGCAAAATTGTTGGCATTGTTTTCATTAGTGCGGTAGAGCTCCAGCAGTGAAGTAAAAGTTTGCAACACATTCTTCAATATTGAATACCAGCTCTTCTGGTGCTTAATATTGTGTGTTCTCGTTCGCCAACACTTAATGCCGCATTGGTTTCCTGGTATGCCAACAGCCAACATAACTTCTGGTGCAGAGCACAGACTCTTCTGCTTCTCGACAATCAAACATCACTACTATTATAGCAGTCTTCCCATAGATGTGATGCATGTTTGCACGCGTTTGTAGTAACGCGTTATTTACACTGAATGAGAGACTGAATTACAGGCGAAAGTGTGACTCCGACTGCAAGAATGGCTAAAACCATTAGTGACTATCAGGCACTCGCATCGCAATACTCTCTTTTCGCTAAATTCTACTTTGGGTGCATTTTTCTCTATTATATGTTTACATGTGTTGTACTGTTTGGCAAATACTTGAATCATAAGTCATAACAGTTTGTTTAAAGCGTATAATGGGCTCCATATGCATACCGGCGCTTAAGAATACTTTCCATTGTTATTGAAAATTCTGTTCGCAAATGATTTTATTCGGACACAAATTTTGTTTGATTTAAACATATCGTTCGTTCGGAAAAGTTGATAAAATCTTATTCTTTCTAAAAGTTTTATCCAAACATTGAACTACTGGCACATTCTGTGGCATAGTTTTGATTTGCAACACAAGTATTCAATTCAATTAAAACATTTAAGATTAACAAAAATATTAATCAGACGAACCATTTCTCCAGAGATTGCATATTAAAGCTCTGAATCGAATGCAATACTGTTTGACGAAACATAAAGACAGTAAATGAAAGCTCAGAGTAAATGAAATAAATAGTATTGAAATTAAATTCATTAGATTATTGTCCAATACTTCTTATACAACACTTAATACTGTACTTTGCAATGCAGACTTGCATGTGCAAGGTGATTTCCAAAATACTTTTGATGGCTTGGTAGTGTCAAACACATTGATAAAAGACTTTAAGTCAAACTCAGTTCAGATTTATTAGGGATGTGCAAGGGGGGTATAGACCAAATACCCCCCCTGAGTTTGAGATTTGGCAAAATACCCCCCCTGTGGTTTGAGGCTCTGCTAG
>JAQIWA010001670.1:0-16960 GCA_034693305.1 Eueremaeus valkanovi | reverse complement strand
AGTCAAGGTATGAATGTCATAGTCATGTGTAACCATGAATAGATTTGTTTTTCACTTCAGTTCATAAGTTGAATATTTAGTGGAAAATAAGTTGAATTTTTGAATCAAAGCAATTGAAAACAAAATAAAATTTTCCACTCGATAGTCAACTTATCAATTGAAGTGAAAAACAAATCTATTCATGGTTACACATGACTATGACATTCATACCTTGACTCAAACATGTGCAGTATTTTTAGCGCGAAATTCAAGAGTGGGGGAATTGGTTTGCATTTAACTGTACAGTCTCTTTAAATAATAAAAATTCTATTCTATTCTATTCTTGACACCATTTTTATCTAATTTTCACCGAATGACCTTTCGGCTGAGTTTTATTACATTAACAACAATTAGGGCTAAATTAAGCTTAATTTAATTGAACAGACTAATTTTGGTTAAAAACGACCCCATTTCCGGTCAAAAATCGGTTTTCAGGCTGGCTTTTAAAGTTATCTGTGTCAAAATTCAAATTGTATTCAGAATTGATTGTAGCCTTGGGAAAGAATAAAATGCCCTCGGCATTCGTAACTGTTTTGTGTACTACTGAACAATTATATATATGTTGAGAATATTCTGGAGCAAATCAAAGCATTATTTGATTGTTTTTGGGGAAGAATTGTGTATCAAATCATCGATTTTAGCAAATGATTTGTAAAATAAGTGTAAACACTATTGGTTTGTGAAAAACTGCAATCATTTGAAGTTTAATCAATTCGATTGTTGCATATGTGGACACTGGCTCAACCAGGCTGATTCGAAGACAATTAATAGAGTTAACTGCTGAGTTGGGCATCTCTGGACTCAATCAATAGAGTACGGATAAAATTAATATCTCCTGGATTTCTGTCTTTCCTTTATATCAAACAACATATAACTGCTGTTTATTATTATTTGTGCCAAAGCTTTCATTAAGATCTGCAAACAGAGAAAGAGCTTTCTGTGAGTTACCAAACATTCAATTATTTCTCACATTCACTACAAATACTATACAATAAAAGAATTGAATTGAGTTTAGAGAGAACTCAATTGTCCTTAAGTCCATACCTCCAAAAATGGTCCGCTTTGTTCATTATATTAATAATATGAACAAATATTTCATAATATGAGTTAAAGGAATTTTATTCCCAAACGGTATGTGCGGACTCGACCAGAATATGCACTGAGTTTGTGGCCATAATTGGGAACAGTTTGCAAATATTCAACACAATGTACACTCTGTTTGCTTTTAATTATGATTAAACACATTTAGTAACACAAGAGTAAAGTGTCCAGCTATTAAATTATCAAACATGCTCATGGCTTATTAAGATGCAGGTGCTTTTCTACGTAGATTCTCCAATTCATGTGTTCAACAAAGCTTTCAATTCTGAGCCATCATTGAAGACCTCTCTCTACAGAATAGTTGTCATTCAATAGATTGTATGAAAGCTTTTTGAAAAACCATTTTTTGTCACTTAATTCCACTAAAGTTTAGTTCACTAATGCATTGCAGAATTTCATAGCCCAGCAAAATCAAAACTTAATTGAGAAAAGCTTGCACAATTTTTCTATTGTACTAGACTCAAAAAATGTTTGCATTCAATTCACTTAAATCCCTATAAATCTTCAAAAAAAAAATTTCCTGTTTTTCACAATTTTATGTTTAATTCATTTTTAATTTGACGTCATTTTCAATGAACAGAATCAAATTAGAATTATATATCCTTTTCAGGCTCTATAGAGTCTATGCAAAAAAGAAAACATACAATGTTTCTGATATTGATTATTCTGGAGTTCATAACTGTGTTGAATAACAATACAATTATTACGTAAATTGATTTGCGCTCAGAATTAATAAATAACTGAAATTCATAAAAGAATAACATTTTTTCCTCTGAAGTAAATATCTATTAATATCTAATATTCGCTTAAAAAATAATATCCATTCGTATAATAATATTCCGTTTAAATGAATAATTCTTTTATTGTTTTCTTCTTTACAGTATTTTATATCCGAATCATTATAAGAAAAAATATCAAAAATCTAATCTGTTCTGGAATACCAAAACAGACTGAATAATAAGCTCTAATTCTGAAAAATTGCAATTAAGTTAGGATTCAGATTATTTCAGTTTATTATAATATTCATTACATAATTAGTGCTTCAGTCGCACAATGAAAGCCAACTAAACTATCCTTTAGTATAGATAATTACGAGAAACCCTCAGAGTTTGCAAAGCACATCAATTCAATATGATCTTGCTTGTTCTAATCAAGTTGCACAGTCTTTCGATCATAAATTCAATGCAATAGAATCTTACTGTCGCACTTTGAAAATTCAAAATTATTCAAACTTTATATCATTTTCTATTCATTTTTTTCTCATTTTTCGATATTCAATATATTATATATATATTCGACAAATATCTACAGATTTTGTGTTGAAATAAAAAAAAATTTCTTTACTCTACTTCTCGCAAAATCCAATAAAAGCGAATCCAATGGAAAATATGATAATATTGTATAAAACATCCCTGTTATTATTAGTTTGCAAAATAACCTCTTCTGTACTGTATATTATCCTTATCTCAACGTTTTTATAATTAATTTTTTTCTTTAACTTAAAAATAATAAAAATATTTCAGTATTAAAAATAAGACTGTTTTGCATATGTTATCAATACATAAATCATATAAATTAATGAATATTTAAGTCATTTTAATAATAATATAAATTAGATAATAATGAAAAATATTAACCGAAATATTATATACGAAACCTATTGTATTGCTATACCTGTCTGTCTATAGACTATAGATATGAAAAGTTTTCCACAAAAAATAGATTTTTTAATCTGACGACAAAAATATTCGATAACTAAATATAAAGTATGTAATTATCGGTTTATATTCACTGCGTTTACAGTCGATTATTATACGGATAGGATTTTTCCGTATTATAGACAATGATTCGGATTCAATCATTTTTTCAATGGCCAAAAATGCCCCTACGCATACTTTATATGATTTTCCAGAGTTCTGCGCATTCATTGAGATTTTTAATCGAAATATAATTTATAGTTATTTTTAGTAAAATTATAATAATTATTACTTTTAATAAATGAAAAAAAATAAATTTAATTCTTTAATATTGAAGTCAATCATCAAAATCGTTTGGATAATTCAATTAATCTTTCAACTGAACTGATGCCAAAATAAGTTAAACTGTTAGTGACATCTGTATAGCATCAGACAAAACAATTTTGGGAACAATTTATTCAATAAATTCTATTAAAAACTTATTACAATTGTCTTTCGATTAATTAATTGCATATTGTTTTATGAAATAGACATAAGCGAGCAATTGGACAGACATTCTCTGATGGGTTATGCAGTCAATAGATATGACAATATTCGTATGATTTTCACTCTCTTACTGAATAAAGAGACCAGGATTTTCACCGATTTTTTTTATTTCCTTACAAATTCACTTTATAGGTTCCAGTTCAATATTAAATCTTGTATAGTTTAATAGTTGAATAGTACTAATCAATTAAATCTGTTTTATAATTAAATTTAATGATTGTTTGCTTTCATTTTTAGATCCTTTGATTCAATTCTAAACAAAAAACTTTTAAAATAAATGCAAAGCAAAAGATTGCAAAAGTTGTATTGAAAGCTAAACGAAAAGGAGGCTGGTCATTCAGCGAAAGGCCTTCGAGACCGTATGTACAGAAGCCGGTCATACGTACAGAAATGTTGTGATTCGGATGAATCTTAAATGTTTACAAAGAAAATAGATTTCAAACTTTAATTTGAAAATATTTATTAAATATGTAAAACGATGTACGAGTAGTGTGCAGGTGAAGATAGGTTTCTATTAGACACAGTACAGTACAATACAGTACCTGTGCAAGGTCACTCTTTTAAACGATTCTCTTGAAAAAGATTTTCTAAAATAACTTTTCATTTATTTTTTTCATTGAATTCCTTATTCTTTTCAACAATTATTAGGCAAACCATAAGAATGTAATGTTTTTATGCTTTCGACTGGTTTTCAATTGTAAACACATTTTTCATTTTCTATGTGCACCGGGTATTCACTGAATTCTCTCCTCAATTATATAAAATATTTAAGCTTTTAATGAATTTTGTTTGCGATTGAATTTGGACTAAAATTAGTGAATATTTTCAGATAATTTGCAAAATAATATCTTTCTGTCAAACTTCATCTTTTTTTCTCGACATTATTTGACCTAGACAATCTGACTTCTTCCAGAACGCATAAATGAATATTTAGCCAGGTTGAAACTATTGAAACTATATGTGAACTGAAGAAAAACATTCTGAACATTGAATTTTGATGAGAAACGGAAAAACTAATCCATAAATTCGCAGAATTGTTAATCCATATCAATATTTGTAGATCATATCAGATTTATGATTCATGTGAAACTTTGATTGACCCAGCTACAGGGTTTCCCAAAATAAGCGCCTGATTTGAATCGGGCGCCCCAGAAAAACTACAGGGGGTACAATGATCATACCATTATTATTTGAAAGAGGGATAGTGGGGGTTTTATAAAAATTATATATGAAAAATATCCTTGCACAATTCAAGGTGCTATATCCGAAAATGCTGAAATATTGATTACCAATAAAATAAGTTTTTCTTACAAATTTGATTATTGATAAGACAATATTTAAAATTTTTTTGAAGCTAGCTCCATGAATTTTGCTAGGATATTTTTCCAATAATATTTTTACTAAACCACCTTGGTCTCGCTTTCAAATAAGACTGTCATCAGCTTTGTGTCCCTTGTGTTTTTTGTGTAGTTAATGATTCAACTAGAAAAGTCAATATTTTAGTATTTTCAATCTAGCGCCTTGAATTGTGCAAGGATATTTTTCACAAATAATTTTTATCAAACCCCCACTATCCCTCTTTCAAATAATAATGGTATCAATATTGTACCCCCTGTAGTTTTTCTGTGGCACCCGATTCAAATCAGGCGCTTATTTTGGGAAACCCTGTATTTGTTAAATGCTATTAATAAGTAATATACACTACTAGTGAAAACTCTTTCAAAAACATCCGACACAATTCAAAATCTATTAATTGTCGAGTTTTTAAATTCTGTTTATAAAGTTAGACATTAAATAAGAGCTCATCTTATTTATCCTTGAAATGAACTGTGTCAAATACTATATGAGGAAAGGTACATCTCTCATATCAATATGTTATGAAGATATACCCAGGCTAAACTTTTCCTTTTGTTTTTATACCCAAATAATTTTCAAATTCTATGTATTAATATATTAACTGGATTTGGATCCAATCCAGGATCGTTTAATTTGCTTAAACGGGGCAATTATTTATTTATTTATTTATGAATTGCTTAGAAATAAAGTGAATGAAAAAATTCAAATCAAAATCTAAATTAATTTAAATGTATTAATAATTGGTTTAATAAAAATTAATTATCAATACATAGACTTAACATTCATTAAGCATTTAATTATATGAAATCCAAGAAATTTTTATAAGATATAATCGACCCGTACTCAACAAATCCTATTAATTAAGTCATTATATAAATAATAAGTAAAAAGTAATTTCAATAAACTTTGGTTGCGATGAAAATAAATTGAAAAATTATTTTTAAACATTTTTACTGTTTTTGAAATTGTTTTCTTAATT
Source organism: Eueremaeus valkanovi (assembly GCA_034693305.1). Classification (NCBI taxonomy): domain Eukaryota; kingdom Metazoa; phylum Arthropoda; class Arachnida; order Sarcoptiformes; family Eremaeidae; genus Eueremaeus; species Eueremaeus valkanovi. Next base: position 11,242 of record JAQIWA010001670.1, on the reverse strand, counting down.
AATTACACGTTTTTTAATACAAGTGTTTAGTTTTGAGCTAAAAATAGTTAGATTTGAATTGTCTTTCATTATGGGTTAAAAACAAGAACTGAATGATAAAAATACTTATTAGTTGTAAAATATTTATTAATAACTTTATTTGTTATAACTTTTCCTTTTTTGTGTAAATGATTTAATGAAAGTCTTTAAGATATCGTATAATCTTCACAACTATTGTTAGTTTGAAAAATAAATGTCAATATATTTATATACCGTATGTTCTGATAGAAGTGAAACTGCATTACAGTATTAGCCAATTGTAAAGAGTATTATCTTTTCATCTAAACATCAAAAAAATAATATTAATAAATAATACCAATAAATGTTTTTCTTGAGTTACAACACAAATAAGTAAATAAAAAATCTTTTAAATATTGTTCTCAAAAAAAATAATAATTTCACACAATTTGGAAAAATGAGTTTAAAAAGAAAAAATCGATTGAAATGCTTTCGAAATAGAATTTCTGTATTTTTATCGTAAATATGCGAAAAATAATTCTTTGTTTTTATAAACTATTTCTATTCTGACAGTTATAATGAAATGTTTTTGCACTTTTATCTCAATGAAAGTGCAATAGGGTTTGTATAAAGATTGATATGTGAATTATAATTGTAACAGGCTAAATGCGTCTCTAAGGCTCCTTTCATTGCACCAGATTCGCCCACATCTCATGAACACAGAATTTGACGCCAAATCATATTCACATTTAATTTTATATGAATTGCCATTATTTTAGGCAATTATTAATCATGTTTTAACCTGGTTCATGAGCGCCCCAATAGCTCACTGGTAGAGTGAACGACTTTCAGTAGCTGGAGTTCGACCCGGTGACCTAGTGGGTCAAAATTCGGTGGCTGCGGTGGGTCCGCCACCTGTCTTGTAAAGTCTCATACGCGTGGCATTGCCTCCACCGCACTGTATGGTTTGACTCAAAACAATGCCTGTAATCCCTGAGGCAGTGTTACCCTAAGGGGGGGTTTGTGCACGAAAATGTTATGCTATGTCACTTATGTGTTACCTTGTCCATAATGATTACTTGTTAGCCTGGGTTAACTAACGCAAAATTAACATTTTGTTGGTTTATTGGATTAAATGGGCAGTCATTGATGCAAAGCTACACCTAATACTGTATATTAATTGCCATGTTCAATTTCATAACAACTGATTTGCATCAATAAACCTGACGAGTGAGAACAAATTCCTAACCCCAATTACCAAGCTACAATAATCGCTGATAAGATATTAAAATGTTATCAAGGTTTTTTTGTGGAAATAACAGTAAACTTGTTGTCGAACTGACTGTTAATATAGTTTGCTTTGAAGTATAGATTTGTAATCAATTGATAACAATATTTCACAATTAGTTTAATCGAAGAATATTTTCCATCAAAAGACCAATTTTAATGGCAATGAAGAATTCAAACACAGTATGTGTTGTGTTATGTAATTATTTTGAACTTGCAAGTTTGAACGGTGTCAATTTAGACGGTGATCAAGTTTTATTATGTAAAGATTAGAACGGGAAGTAGGATGGGTACAATTTAAGCCACTTTTTGCAGGAGAATTGCCCGGATCATTTGAATTTGGTGACACTCTGTCACCAAAGCCATAGTGGACTCCATTGAACCAATTGGGCTAACTCTGGTTTGATTGCAATCTTAATCTAATTTGTTCTTCGATTATATTAGGGATAGTTATGTTTGAATATACCAATGTACAAAGTTGGAGGCATTTTCTAACCCTGCACAGCGTATCTCTGGGCAACTGTTAATATTTGTGTGAAATGACTTTCTATTGTCGTATATTATTATCAGCAGATGTTTTGTGCATAAAATAACAGTATTTTCTGCTCAATATATGACAAAAATGCAAGAATTAGTCGCTTTATAAGCATATAAGTCAACGAATATAATAATATAACATTAATATAGACTTTCTCTATAGTCTCGCAGTTTTATATTTAAACAAAATCTCAAATGGGCTCAAATACCTCTCAATTGAGTTCAGTGCAAAAATACAAATATTAAAACTTGTATTTCGTTTATTATTATGTTTTTATTTCTATTAAAAACCTCAAAAGAAATGGATTTGTTTTGCTTTTTTCTGGCATTCATTTATCTCATATTCTTATGCCTTAACTCTCTTATCACTCGTTGATAACAATTTTTTTTAAGAAAATATAATATAATATTACAGTTAAACAAATATACTATACTATACACACAATATATACAGTACTCAAAGCTGAGAATAACTGTGCTGTAAACCAGGGATGCGCAGTGTTAGCCAACTTATATGGTTATTCGCCAGACCATTGTCAGGCATATCATGGGAATGGTATTCATAATTATAATGAGTGAATGCGACGAATTCGGTCCCATAGGGATAGGGTTTACATCGAATCGGCATTTGACAGAAATTAATGGAATTTCTCTCTAATTAGCAAAAAATTTGTTGAAATTCTCAAGAATTTACAGAATATTCTTTGGATTTTATGAAAAAAATAAGTTTAGTTTACATTAATATCTGAGTGGAGACTGGCTGTCGACAAAATTATCACCTTTGCTAATTTATCTTATGTGGTATGTCGACCTGTACCCCTTTGCGCATCAGTGGAGCATCAAATATAATAAGCAAAATCTGACATCAATGCAGTTTCTTTTCAGAGTACTATACATACGCTTACACTAAGCGTTCAAATGATTATTTTTTGAACTAATTTTATTTTTTTCGGAGAGAATGTCAAAAACTTCAATATGATATGCATTACTGATTAGGTTAGCCTAACATTTATGTTTGCGAGAGTGCGAGAGAGAGAGAGAGAGAGAGAGAGAGAGAGAGAGAGAGAGAGAGAGAAATAATTACACCGAACCAGTTATATAATTAAAGTGTATGGATGCTATTTAGGGCTCCTATGAAGGCGGAAGACTTGCCTTTTATTAAACTATAAATATTGATCGAAAATTGTTTTACTTATTAAAAAAAATCTAAACTTTTATTCCTTTAAATTACTTTAATTTATTTGCATTGCATTTAATGAGACTTTTTTTAAATAGATTTAACACAAATGGAGATTATTTTCTCGAATTCGTTTCGTTTAATCAAATATTTAAAATAAAAATCAGTTTATAATCAGGTTATTTAAGTATTAGTTTTGGTTCAAATTGAGTAAAAGCTGATGACTTTGTCTTCAAATTATTTGTTTTGTCCGTATGATTGCAATAATTCATAATAAATTGAGTTAAGCATCGGTTAGATTAGAATCAAAGAAAAGTATTCTATGATTAGTGTAAAAATAGATTTGATCTGAGAATACTTGCACACAAGCAAAAACTACCCGTGCATTTGAATCAAGAAGCAAATAATACAGTAATAATATATAACTTCTGAAACGAATAAGAGATAGAGAAAGAAATATAAATTAATACTAAGAAAATAAATTCGCTGAACAGGAAATGCATTCAAATTATTTGGAAGATTCAAAAAATTGTTTTACTTTTTAAGACAAGTTTTCTTTTATTTCTCTTTTCATATTCAGTACAAAAAGTGAGAGAAAATCACAGTATATGTGAGGAAATGAGAGAAAACTATAAAAATGAACTGTATCTGTGTATATACAAGATTGATTTTCAGTTGATAATAATGACAACGCAATAAACACAACATTTTAAAAGAGAACGAAAGAAAAATTGCCTGTTTCAAATGATTTTTTATTCCAAGATTAATGACCCTGCAACTACCTGATTCAATCAAATGATCTGAATCATTTGAAATATTATAATAGAAATTCTCTACAAAATAAAGAAATCCATTTTCAATAGCTGTAAGAAAGTTGAGGTAAAATATTAATAATCGTTCTTGTTTTGTCTCAATAAAGAAGCAAAATATGTCCAAATTATTTTGAAATTTTTCATCAACCAAGGTCCAAGAAAATATTTAACGGCATTTAGCCTGCATGTTTAGAACATTAGTTAATAGAGTGAGCCTTTTATAGCATAGGCTAACCATAATATAGAATATGCTATACTGTATAAACTTCAACCTGTCTCAATTATCAAATTAACCTTCAATGGCTTATTTTTTATATAACAAACACAAATATTATAATCACTGATCAAATCAAAAAATCTCATATTTTTTTATCATTTTCCCGAAAGTCGTATATAATATCCGGAATCCATTGAAAGCACAGAATCTGAGCACAGATTACATGACTTCAAATTCATTTACTCCAATATTATTGTCATTTCTGACGACTCTTACAATGCTATCTAAATGCCAGCAAATCTTTATCCAGTTTACAATATACTGTAGTTACTAATTAGCAAATAGAGCAAGATCAATTCAATCCTACTAAAGTGTGACCCTATTGTCAGCCCTGTGTATGGAAGTAACAATCGTTGACGACAGTGGCCGACGCTATCTCTCGGAGTCAGAGCTGTCAGAGATGCCGAAGTGGGTCTGGTGTGACCAGATTGGACTCTTAGTTCATCATAAGCAGCAATTGACCTTCACACACTTTGCTTTTCTTACAAATTTTCCTCAACTTCGGGGCTATTTTTGCTATATTTCAGAGCAATATCTGAATTCGGATTTCAATCAAATGTAGCCTTAATTCAGTTTATTTCCAATAAATTCTCGAAACAAACATTAAACCGGTTTAAGTGTTCAGTTCATAGTTCACAACGACTTAAGACCCCCCGAAACAAGAGAGAGAAGAGAAGAGAAGAGGGGAGAGAGAGAGAGAGAGAGAGAGAGAGCGCAGAATCTGAGTTAGCACTGGTGTTGTTTATTACACGTAACCATAGAATCGTAATCTACAGCTGAGCTAATGCACTGTCAAAGCTATTGCACTGAAATATATTTGACACGAAAGTTGGTATAAGCTATTTTCGACCCTCACTAGTTGATTATGAAAATGAATCCAGAATTATTTTTAATAATTAATAATACTATTAATATTGATATTAAACAAATAACACAAAACTGTAGAGAGAGACGAATAGGATCTAATTGTCCTTAATTTATCCAAATATCAGGAACCAAGCAGATTAGGAATACACTGCACCCGAGCACTTAAGTATAACATGGCAGCAAAAACATTATTCCATAGGAGTTATAATTCTATAAACTAAGTGCACAAATAGGTATTTAATCGATAGAATAAACCAAATATTTAACAATAATGGCTGCAAATAAAGAAAATTTTCATCCGTTTACATAATTTAACATTTCTAATAAACAATTACTATTCTCTTGGTTTTAGGCATTTCCCAGGATATTTTAGATAAATTATTCTGACTAGAAAATTGACAATATCCTCTAGGACGTTTTGTCTTAATAGCCTAAATTATTTATTATATGATAATAAAATGTCCAGCCTAAAATAAAATGATTGCAACTTAAACTGAACCGGAACTTGTGTGCAAATTCTGCCAAATCGTCTGACTCTGGCTAAAAATTGGGAAAACATCCTGTCCGTCATTTTACTCTTTTATTCAACCCTAAAGATCTAGTGAAAACTCTGCTGATTTATCTCCCCCTATGTCACCTATGCCTTAACCAAGCTTGGTCATGCATATTCTGAGCTCACATGTTCATTACTTTAAATAAAGATCTTCCTAATGCATACATGTTGTACAGTATAAGGTCTGAAATAGCAGTGACCCCTAAAAATCATTGGTATAACAGCTTTGAATATGAATCGTCAGATCTGTGCCTTTGCGCCCATTGGCTGACTGGCAGAGCTAACAGATAAGGTCTGAGCACGTAATGACTGGCGCACTCATAGACGCTCTCTAAGCAGAGTCTGTTCGCTCTGACTCTCTGTTTATGTTTGGCATTCGGTGTATGCGCTCTACTCTACCCATACATACATACAGTAGTGATCTCTCTCTGCTTTTCCCATTCATTCACTCGTTTATGATTTGAACGACTGTTTAGACTGTTTTCTATTAAAGGCTGACTCGAGTCGAGTCCACAATGTTTTCAAGTCTTGACTAACTTTAAAGTGAACTCACAATTAATGTCGACTCAAAACGTGGTCAACACATATACCAGGACTTACAGGTCAAACACCAATCGGACTATCAATCATCACTGAAGCATCAGTTCAGCAAAAGTGGCAGGGTATGTTATATATTGTACTCTACTGTACTGGGCAACTCTATCTGTGCAATGTGTGCACTCTGTGCAAAGTGTGCATGTGCAATTCTATTAGTGCTCTCAGTGCTGTCGACAGGGATCACCAAGACAGGCAACTTAGGGCATGTGCACGCAGTCAGGCAATTGTGGCCTCAGCTGCTATGAGCCAGGGGTCAAATGGGGGCCAATATGGCACCGAAACCGGTTGTAAGCCAGGTTGGGTCCATTTCGAGGCAATGTCTGCCAAATTGAATCCGGATTATCCCAATTAAGCCGATATTTTGTCCAATAATAGCGATTAGTCATAACTTCTGGCTATTGCTGTTCAAAAACGTCGACAAAACGATTCGGGCTATTTGACAAATGTTGAGGGCTGTGGCTGTGGTCACCCCTGCCGTTAACATTAGTCAATTGAAAACATTCAGAGATTACTCGATAGGACTGACAGAAGAGCAAACATGCGTTTACTAAACAGAGTGGGTGTTCAGGAGGTATCGAAAACAATGAATCAAAATGAGCTTGGATAACCCCCTGCCCCCCTGTGCGCGCATACACACAATGTTTGAGTATTTAAGCGAATATTGTTTTCAAAAGTGTTCTCCAAAACACATAACTCGCTGTCAATTGAGTTAATTAATTGAGTTATCGATCGACTGATTGTTATGCTATTTGTATTGAATTACTCAATGAATTCCTGTTTTTGTATTATTTGTTTCAAATTCAGAGCCAAATATGTGTTGAACTGAGAAATGCAGTGAATTTTGTTTGCAATTGTAATCTTAGGGCCGGAAAGCGTAACTTCCGATCAGAACTGCAGTCATATTGAGTGCAGTACTGCTGTTGAGTCCGAACGCACACAACTCTCGGATGCTTTTGAGTACAGTTTAGCCCAAACTCTCTCTCTTTATTCACGAGTAGTTTTGGAGGTCGTCGTCGATACGAGTGATCTATGTTTTCTACCTTTGACTGGTCTGCACACCTCTGCACCTCTGCTCTCCTCTACCTCTTGTTTGCTGTGTTGAGGATATCTCTCCCTCTCTGTGCCACACATAGCCTAAGCATGTCTTTATGTTGTGATCACTGCGAACACTGGTATGTGTAGTAACTCTTAGTGTATTTCTATTAATGCTGGCGTTAGTGCCCATCCCTTACCGTCGACTCACCAGTTATTCAGTTATTGAGATCCCATTTGAGCGAAAAGCAAAAGAAGATTCTTTCCTAAGCTGTTGGCAGAGCTGTAGAGCTACTCAAGCGTTCGTTGGTTTGCTTTTGCTACCACTGCCACACACTAGCACTGCAGCTCAGCATACCATACCATACCATACCATACCTCTCTCTCTGTGTGTCTCTCTCCTGCATGCGATCCCCGTGCTGTGCCCCAGCATCGGTACCTCTCTTCATGGCTGTGTGTCCCAACCGGTCTGACTGTTTCACGCCAGTGCAGCTCCAGTGCTACTCCCGGACACATTGTTGGAGGTGAATAAGGAGTCGCCTCTCAACTCCTCTTTATGCCTCCTCTCCACATGACTCTCAATGAACAGGACTGTGTGCTGGCTCTGAAATCTATGCAAAAGTATATACAGACCAGTCAGTATGCCTGAGCAGTGCCACGCGTATGAGCCGAACACAAACTCATTTTTCTATTCAAAATCCGATTCTTATCAATGTTTGCCGAAAAACCTCTTTTGCATTCACTTATTGTACAGAAATTTGTTTCAAACTAATGAAACACTTATTTCTCGTCCATATCTTTCACATGACATTAGCTTTTGAAGAATGCTTTCAATAGTTTTTAATTTTTATTAGAAAAGTAAAAAACTTTTATTTTAATGTTTTTGCGCACATTTGACGCCAACTTATTTGTATTAGTCATACAGTCATGCAGTTTATGTTTGACTCACTCTTTGGTTTGCTTTGTTTCATATCTGTCTTTATGTTTGCCTGTTTGGTATGGCATCTGCTCTCAAGCGCGAGCACTGTCGCGTGAATTGGGAATCCCAGTACTAGTGTAGTGTACACATACATCCCTATCCTCTCCTCCACTTTCTCTCCCTCTGTCTCACTCTGCAGACTCCCTCCACATCCATCCTCTGCCGTATCCCTGCAACATGTGAACCCATAGAGTGATCTGAATCACACGACTACTATCTTTTGTCCTCTCAGTCCTCTCATATAAATATATTTTTGGAAGTGTGCTCTCAGTGCTCACTGCACTCTACTCTGTGTTCACTCTGCTCTTTACGCTCTCTATCCTCTTCTCTCTCCTCTGTTCGCACTATTCTCTCATCCATTATAAGGCAGACTCTCTCACGACTAGAACTCGAGGTCTGTCTGTCTGTCTCTCTGGCTCTCACCCGAAATCGTCAACCAATGCATATAATACAGTGTATAACTCACAACACATACAATTAGACACCAGTTCTGCAACACTTTGCATGTGAGTGAACCTCAACATCATTGGGACGCAACACAACTCTCGTTTCATTATCTCTATTATTTTATTTGTTTGAGTCGAGCGTACAGTTAAGCACAACTCGATTGCTTTTATACCTCACTTCTGTTCCTCACATTTATTATCGCTACTCATAGCCAACCGACCCCTCACTCCACTCGCCTATTATTGCTATTAGAGTTCTGGTCTTTTCCCAGAAATTCAGATTAACTTTAGCCGACATTAGTTTCGATTCTAACCAAATAAAGACAATCTCTAAACAGTGTGTCATTTAGTGCACCGAACAAACCAATGGATTTAATTGATTCATAAATATTTCATAGAAATATCTAAACTATAATTACTATAACTATTATTATTATTATTATAAAGCAAATAATGATTTACTAAAAAACTTGTTTGAAAAGTAGAAAAATCGCTTAAAATTCTCAAAACTTATCTCTTTGTAATGTTTTATTACTTTTATTTTCGGAAATTTATTTTTAAATCAATTTACAAATTCTTCACTTTTTTTCTGACAGAATAAAAGAGAGATATTTTCAATCATACATAGAGTTCGATAGAGTTTATTGAAATCAGAGTTAAAAATAAGAAGAAAAAAAAGTAATAACTTTTAGTTAGAGTTTGTGTTGAATTCTTTTTCCAAAGAAATGTTACATCGATTTAAGTTATTGAACTAATACTGGTTTATTAACTTTGGAGTTGCACTCAAGCAGACAAACATCTATTTTATGAAAGATGAAACTTTATTTACGGCGAACTAACCATTGAAACCCATCTCTTTGTCCCACTCATGCCTTCAATGCTCTCACACTTTGTATGACTCAATCAAAATATCTAAATGTTTAATACACTACAAGAGATGGCCAATTGAACTGAGCTGAGCCGAGCCAGCTCTTCAACAATTCACCCTGGAACAACCTTTCTGTTTGGCGATCTTGTTGATATGGAGACCCCATTAACTGATCCAGAACAAACTTAGCCTAAATTTTGTTAATTAGATGTGATTTATATTCTGTGTTTGACTTTTTGTGAAATACATATTTATGATTAAATATATTCAGGGTTTGACTGATCAGGGATTGAGTAATAATAATGTTTCACAATTGTTGTCCGATTACGAAATATACTCCTAAAAGAGCCTTCATCATTTGAATAGATACTGTACTAGTGTATACAATAGCATACCATACTTCCTGAGATCGACTCCATTGTCATCTCAATAATACAGAATTGTATTAAACACTCATTTATTCTAAATAAGCGATTCTTAAAAACTTTTGCATTAAAATAATGCGGAAAACAATAATTTGTGTTAGTTTTCTGATATATATAAAAATTACTGAACAATCAATTAGAATGACTTTTATTCTTATCATTATATAAACCAATTATTTTTGACATAAATGAATGATTTGATGTGAACTTAATAAAGATTTTTCTGAAAAAAGATAATAATTTTTCTCTTTATTATTATTATGAGTTAAAGCGTTAAATAAAAAAGTGTTTATGAAATGTTCTCGAATACAGTATTTAATTATCTGAAAAGCAATGGAATTTCCAATACTATTATTACTTAAGAATATTATTAAAATTAATTTAATTTCCCTATTGTTTGTCTGAATGCCATTTGAATGAAACCTAACGCAAAGTATATCGAAAATTAAACATTTAATTGAAATCACATGAAAGCTATAAAAATATGTGTAAAATAACTAAAGATTTTATTTTTAAAAATGATTTAACACTTTTTTTGCTTTCAGTCAAGTCGTATAATTACTTTAATAATGGTTAATTGGAAAACTATACATGCTAAATCTTATTTATTCTTATTATTAGTATTTAATAGTTGTGTATATTTTCTAATCAATTGTATATTAGTATAAACTTTTCAAACGCTTCGTCACATTTTTATTTAACTGCAATCAATATTTATTCACATTTATGTTCCGATATTATGATTATATAAATATTGAACCAGTTTTTCAGTATTAGAAGAAGTTTTTTCATTTGGATTTTGAGTCTAACAGCTCAATGATAAACATAAAAATTGAATATTAATTCAAAATTCATGGTTATTGTTAAGCGAGTTGTATATAACGAATGTATAAATATTAAGCTAATGAATAGAAAGAGAGAGAAAAAATTAATTTTACATTTATTATTGCTATTATTGCTTAACATACCCTTCACTTCTAAACAGTAATTCATATTTTCCTAAATAATTCCTTTTTTTCTCTCATTTGGTTACACTTTGATAATTAAAAATAAAACTTTTGAAATAAAAAGCATTTCTTTTTTCCCAAAACCTTTTTTTTCTGAAACTTAATTACAATATTTCTTTAAACAAACTTTTCTTTTCAAAAAACTTTTCCTGGACTTTGACCGGAAACAGAAGTTTGATCCGAAAAGCCAATACTTGTCTTATCATAGAAATTAATTATGTATTATATTATATACTTTTTATCGCCGCATAAGTCATAACCCAATTTAATTTAGATCAACAGCAGAGAGAGAGAGAGAGAGAGAGAGAGAGAGAGAGAGAGAGAGAGAGAGCTCTAGAGAAACAAAAATTTTGAATTATTATTTTTTTAGAAAAAAACTTT
>JAQIWA010001669.1:0-16962 GCA_034693305.1 Eueremaeus valkanovi | reverse complement strand
TCAAAAGCGGGGGAATTGAATGTCCATAACAGTACATTTCTATTCCTATAGGAGTGTGCTTACCAAACGATTGCTTATCAAAAACAACGAATTTATTATTAATATTAGAAATGCATTAACAGAATAGCAAAAGCCTGCTTATTATGATTGGAACCACTGCTCCACTTCTAAATACTGTACTACCGGTGCTATTATAGTGTATTGGAGTTGACTCCCACTCGTTGTTAACGTAATAAGCGAACAGTCAGTCTGTTTATCGCATTTGAGTCATGTATTGACTGTTGAGTTGTGTTGACTGGCATTCAAACCATTCATTCATACGATTAATGAATACTGTATTCGAGTAAACATTAAATCCATTATTAATTCAATTCATTCATTGATTGATTGATTGATTAATACTATTATTGTATATCAATATCAAACCGATATTTGTCTTAAACTCATTTCAATAAAACAATTGAATCGATAATGAGTTCATCCGATTTGGTTTGGAGTCTAAAGAACGGAGACTTGGATTCAGTGAAAGAACATTTCGAGTCTAAAGTAATCTTTAATTGTTTTCATTGTTTTCATTGATTTAATTGTTTTAGATTTGAATACAAAATAACTCAAAAATAATTTCTTTATTGTTGTCTAACATTAGAACTGAAAATAAATTAAATGCAAATTAATTAATATTTTTGATATTCATTACAAGAAAGTAGACGTAAACGCAATACTGGACGGCCGGTCGCCCATCCATTACGCGGCCGATTACGGGCACAAAGAGATAATTGAGTTCCTTATAAGCAAAGGCGCGAATCTGAACGTAAGAGCCATTCGTTGTCTTCCGAACCAATCGTTTAATTCTATTTGTTTTGCTCTCATTTGCGCCGACCTATCGATTGGACGGACAGGCGATCGATAAGCACGGGATCAGTGCATTGCTGGCCGCCATATGGGAGGGACACACGGAGTGCGTCAGACTCATGATCGCCAGCGGAGCCGATAAGACCGGGCGCACACCTGACGGCCAGAGCTATTTGGAAGCGGCGGAAAAGGCAGAGATTAAGTCACTTCTGAACTAAAGTGAAGTAAACTTAATATAAAATTAATTTTATTTATATTTTTTTCACTGCTTTTCCATTAAAGCAAAAGTCAATTGTGATTACAAAACAAAACAAAACAAAACAAAAAACAAATTCCGATAATTTGTATCTAATTTTAATTTAATTTTATATTTCGTATAAATGTTTGCGATTTATATACAATTATTATATATTATATATAATTATTAATTGCCGTAAATAACGGTATAATTTGAATGAATCGATGATATAATTTGATTAATTATTCGGTCTCTTCTGATGTCACTATAATTGCTATAATTTATTCTTATATATTGTATAACATATTTACGCAATGCTATCGATAAACAAGTTTTTTACTCAATTTTCTATAGAAAATAATTAATAATTTTATTATATTTTATCTTTTAATTCATAAAAAATTAAGAAAATATTTAATACTTTTATCGAATTATTTGTTTTCTCAATATTTTACGCTTAAATCGATTATTAAATTATTTATCAAAAGAAGAATTTTTTTTTCTTTAATTTTATTCGCGTTTTTAAGTAAATAATTTGTGAGAAAAACATAATTTTTAATAATAATATTGATTTCAATGTCATGGATGTCATGGAAAACAATGTCAACGGAACGGAAGCTTAAAAAAATTGCATATTTTTGGCACTTATTCTCATTTTATAAATAATTTTGAATAAATTCCGATTTTTTTTTGGATCAATATTTAAGGGTTGACTAGAAATTGGATTAAAATTCTTTGTTTTAAACATTATTTTAATTAAGATTAAAACAAACGTCAGATCTGTTGGAAAATAGAGTAAATTGTTTTCATAACTGCCGGTAATTAATACAAAATTTGTTGCATTGCTATTGAATTCATATATAATTAATAATTATTTAATTAAGTTATAAATTATAAAATCCAAGCAATTATTAATATCACTATTATTTGTGTCAATCAATACAAGTATCGAATTATAGCAAAAAACTATAGACTTTTGTATAAATAAATAGAAAAATCGCTTTTCGTTTCATTAATTGTATCGCTCGTACGGACAGACAGTTTGTGAGCGAAGATTGGATTTGCGTTTCGTTAGAAAATTCTAAAAATAATTGAAAACTATTTTATTGTCCGAAACAATGCGTCCAATCAATAGATGGTGTCATCAAAACTCTTCGTGTCGTACAAGTGCTTCACCAAAATCGGTGGCCTGACTGCCGACGAAGACGTCATAACTGTCCAGTATTTCATCTTTGGTTAGCTTTCCGTCCTATCAGTTCACAGGAATTGGGTTTTAGAATAAAAATAGAAAACTTTAGAATCAGTTCAGACCTGATTCGTGTCGGCCTCAAGAATCAGATGCTTTGCCTCGGCTTCCGAGTGATCGTAATCCGGAGGTATAATCCATTCCCTGATCTCATCCCTGTCCATAAACCCGTCTTTATTTTTATCCCTAATTTCCCGGAACTGATCTCTTTCTCTGACCACCCAATCAGGCACTTGATCTCCAGTGGCGTCGGGCGCATACATATCGCTAATGTACTCATCGACCGACACCTTTCCGTCTCCGTTCTTATCGATGTCTTCCAGAGTTTCGTCGACCACAACGTCTCTCATGTGTTCCGCTTCTTCCGGATGAAGAAAATCCAAGAACTCATCTTTGGTGAGCGCATTGTCGCCATTCCTATCGGCCAAATGCCAGCGCCGCTCATCTCTCCTATGGGTTCGTAAAATCAAATAATTTATTAGAAAAGGAATGAAATGAAGGAATGATTGTCTCATTGAATGTCAAATACTTTTCCATTTCTTTATAAGTGTTCGTATCGTCCGATTGCAGCGAATTGTCTGACATCTGATCCAAGAAACCAAACGTTCGTTTCCTGTAGTCATCCCAAGAGATTTGGGTCACCTTTTCGTCATCTGATGTCTGGCTCTTCCACTGTCTGTCGACGTCATCAATGATATACTTCTTCTGTGAGATATGAATCCATTGCTTGAGTTCATCGGTGGTAACCAATCCGTCACCGTTTGAGTCCATTTTGTCCACCATTTTGGCCAAACGTTCTCTGCTTTCTTCGGGTGACAACTGGTCGAAGTCCTCGGCCTCATCGCCCAGGAAGGCCTTGTGGTCATACTCAGGGTTGTGCTCAGCGCCCCTGTAGTGTTCCTCACCGGCCAATTGGTCGATCACTCTGTTCTTATGGCTGTTTTCATCGCTTTTAGGTATCGCTAACCCGAAGACTATCGACAATATCAATACGTTTAGTAAGAATTCTTCGACAAAATGAGAGCATTTCATAGTTGGCTCTCAGGTCTGACCATTCGCTTCCAGTTCTTAACGAAACAAAACTTTTGTTCAAAACTATTCTTCAGAATTCACTTCACTTTCAATTGTATTGAATTGAATGACAAGTTTTTAAATACTGAATACAAATATACAGTATATTAAGAAAAGTATTAAACAATCAATGAGTCAAATGAATGAGATTTTCACAGATTTTGAGATTAAATTGTAGACCAAATACTGTAGAGTAGAGTAGAGTTGCAAACATTGAATGCCAACTCATTTAAGTGATTCACTCATTCAATAACATTGAGTACACGTGTAGTAGTGCTGAACGCATGCTCTGTCTCACAAATACAGCATTAGTGCTATTTTGACAATACTATTATGTAATTGTACTGAACTGTACTGGTTCATTAATTATGATTATTATTGAAAGTCTACTCAGTTGTTTCAGTCCAAATTGGCCATCGCAAATAACATAATATAATATGAAAATGCCACTGGTGGCAAAGGTTGGCGATGACTGGTCTACTGTAACTTACAGGTGTACCAAGGGGCTATGTGTGCACGCCTTTTCTGATTTTCTCTTTTGCAAATTATTACCTAGGAATCATGTATTTTATATATAAATTTGTAGCGGCCGATGGCCACCCTAAGGGGGAGTTCCTAGATTTCCAGCCTATTCTATGAGAAAATTAAATATGTTTTTTCACAAAAGCCCTTAAACAAACCCAAACAAATTATATATCATTTTTAACATCTAATCAAGCTGAATAAAATTATCAACGAGATTTTGGAATTTTCTTTGAAAAATTTCAAAGTTGTGAAAAAACATAATTTAATGAAAACAATTAATATTCGATTAAATTCCACATCTTTTGCTGATTCAGAAAATATATACATTGCCAGGGTTACTGAAATCCTAAAAGCTCAAAATTTGAAAAAACTAGAATCGTAAATTTGACCATGTGCCATTTATACCCGTTACAATTGCCATCGGCCGCTACAAAATATATAAAATACATGAGTCTTAGGTGATACAGTAATTTGCAAAAGAGTAAATTAGAAAACGCGTGCACACATAGCCCCTTGGTACACCTGTTAGAGTTGTCTCTCAAAGCGTAAAACGAATTATAACCGAATGAAACTATAATAGAATAATGGAGCAGGGTTCAAATAATTATTTGCAAGATTTTCTAACGAACAAAAAGTTCCCTTAAATTGTACCAGGTATTATCCGCATTGATATTTAAAAACCAGAGTTCAGTGAAATATATACAGGGTTAAAATTATTAGGCGCAAAAAATTCGCGCGCACACAAAAACTACAGGAGATACAAACTGAACCTGGTGTTATTTTGGCAACCGATAGTGGGCTTATGAAAAATACCACTGGACTCGCAACTACCGCGAACTCATTAAAGACCTGAAACAATAAAAATATATATATATATATTAATACTTCACTGCAATACAACGTTAAAGCATTGAAAATATATCAAAACAAGAAAGCTCATTTCAAATCGTTATAAAATCTCTATTAATTGCGGCCAAGTAAGGTAAGGCTGGAGAAGGTTAGGGAAAGGCCAGTGAATTCAAGGGAAAGGCTGGAGGGCTAAAATGTTAAGGAAAGGCCGGAGTAGGCGAGGAAAAGGCTGAGGGTGGTTAGGTAAAAGCTGAAGAAAGGGTGGAGTAGGGAAATGCTGGAGAAAACTAGGGAAAGGCTGGTGAAAGTGAGAGTAAGGCTGGAGTAGTCTAGGGAGAGGCTGGAGGTGTTGGTGAATTTATATAGTTCCCTTCTAAAGAAAGTGGAATACAGATAAAGTGGTTCTATACCCTATACCCTATACCGGGAAGAATACATTCTCCTCTAATATAAGGAAACTTTCAGACCTTTAATGAGTTCGCTGTACCATATAGTTTCAATTGGCAAGGCAAAATGATGAAGTTTATAATTTCTCCATGAATAACTTTAGTTCTAATGAGAAATTGAACGAGGATTCAATTGGTTGATCGACTCTACCGATACCTATTCTGTTCTGGCGGTGCAGATGCCCTGCATTTTTGGATTAATTAGCGATTTGACACCAAAACAAGCCAACAGTTGAAGGTTACACCACTTTCACCCTCTTCAGCCATTTCCTAGCCACCAGCCTTTTCCTTTCTTAGTCTCCCGGGAAGGGAAGGGAGTTTTTAACAACAGGATAGATACTTTGGCTAGAAAGAACAAAGTACCCGGTTGTTAATAAACTCATAAACTGATGGCAAACAACAGAAGGTCTTCATTAGATTTCATAAAATTTGAATAATAATTATGAAATTAAATAATAAATGAAAACCTGAGTCAAACTTATGAGCACTTCTTAATGACAGTTATGAGAGAGACAAGGAGAGTGAGATAGTGAGCCAGGATAATTTACTTATCAATACCTAATCTCTCTGTTATTTTATTTCAATTTTAATGCAATTCATCCGAATTTGAAAGTAAGGACATCTCTATTGATTGCATTTGAACTAAACTGCGAACAAAATCCCTGAAAAGCAAAAACAGAAATCTGTTTTCAATATTACAGAGAAGTTCATATCGTGGGAACATATACTGCACACCAGATATACATCACATTTATAATTAAATAATCAGAAATTACCAAGCTAGAAATGCATTTTTGACCTATCCAAATTATAATCAATACTAACTCTTTCATAGCATTAAGCAGGTTAGTTTTTACTAGCGAGAGTGTTGCCTACCCATCCTGATGGCCATCCCTGCGAACATATATTGTGTATTAGAAACCAAGAAATGAATTGAAAATTCATAACAAAACTGATGTTATATTCAATAATAGAGTATTGACTCAATTGAGTGCTAAATGTATTGAGTATTGAATTGAGTGTTGTATTGAATATAAGGAAATAAAATTAAAAACAGATTTCAATTCATTTTAATATTGAATTTCTATTCAATTAAACATCAAATCAATTGAATTAATATTTGATTTAATATTATTTTTATAAATAATAAGTGTTTTGTTGAAAGCAAAGGTTAGATCCAATTGAATCCAATCCAGACATGTCTAACGCCAACTCTGGAGACACTGTTAATGAAAATGTGATCACAAGTAGTGAAGACTCGACTCAATCGCTGATAGGATTACTCTTCGGTTCGCCAATCAATACAATACTTACTCTTGTGATCGCTTTCCTCATATATAAGCTGATCAGAGGTCGCACCCGACGCAACACAGGTATGTCGAGTCGACTCCACCTGCAATCCAGTGCTCTGTTCGACTACTGTTGCACTCATTCTGTTATTCCTCTTCAGACGCCTCAGAGAGCGAGTCATTCAAATTGCCGGAACCGCTGCCCAAACACGACATGACTTTAGATGAGCTCAAGAACTACGACGGAAAGGGATCCGACAAAAGGATATGCATTGCAATACTCGGCAAAGTCTATGATTGCACTAAAGGTCAGATTAGTTTGCATTCAATTGGTTTGCCTTTTGTTTCAGATTTTTGTTATTTTCTATTCAAACGAATGATTAAATTATTTAAATTAAATTCATTACTAATTAATTGATTGCAATATAATTGAGTACAATGTCTGCCAATGAGTACAAACCGAACAATTGTTATCATTAGCACTGATTAGATATTAATAATCATTAGATTAAATATGTGTTTCAAACTAGAGGTTTGTTGTCTGACAGCAAAACTAATTCAAACCATTTCCTGACCCCAATCCCATATATATCGGGGCAGAAGAGGACAATATTTTTCCGATTCAGCGCTTATTTGCAGACAATTGTATCGAAATTAACGGCAAATCTTATGTTGAAATCGATTTTCACTTTATATTCATTTGCAATGTTTTAATACACAGTATATTAGTCTTCATTAAAGTTGACTTTCGGTCACTTCTTATACACTTGTGGCCAATGGGGGGTGAAGTAGAAAATATGGCCTGAGGTCGAGGCCAAGTGAATCAATCGAATGATTTTTTGACCTGAATTTTGCTGATATTGTAGACAATCCGGCACAAGTGTGTTGACCACATCTATTCATAACTAAGAGGAATGGATTGCAGTTTAAAAGTTCTGATTCTTATGCAGTCTTTGAGCCCAAAGTTCGAACAGAACTAACTGTACTGTAGTTTAAATAACTGGGCCGACCGATCGATACTGTAGAATCGGTTCAACCGGAGCTCTACTTTGAGAAGAACCAATAACTGTTATCCACTGATAGCCTGTCCTTCACTTTACTCTTATCTCTATTTTTGTACTCTTTTTAGAAATAATTTTCTAAATAATGCCTAAAAACGATCATAACTTCAAACAATGAATAAATTGTTTTTCATTTATAAATCGCTCATTTCTTTCAGGCCATCGATTCTATGGCCCGTCCGGTCCATACGCTCCTCTCGCAGGACACGACGCAACCCGAGCATTGGCTCATTTCGATGTGGAAGCGGTCAAAGAGGAATGGGATGACGTATCAGATCTGACACCGTATCAAATGTCAAGTGTCAACGAATGGATGGAACAGTTCAGCGAACGGTATGAATACGTGGGAAGACTTGTTAAGGATGTCAGCGAAAAGAGTGACTCTATTGGAGAGGAAGAGGAAGAAGAGGTCGAAGAGAAGGCAACTAAAGAAGAGTTGACTCAAGAGAGTCAACAATAGTATAGTTTTTCCACTTTTTTATTATAAAAAGTAATGTTATTTGAGATGAAGTTATACTAAATATAAATACAAAACAAAATAATTACATATTTTCTAAAAAAATGTCATTTATTTCGAAGACATCACCGAATGAACCAAATATTCAAAGAAACAAAAAGTCCAGAAATTGATTACAAAAACAAAAATATTTTTCAAAGAAATCAATTTTTTTGTTATTATTTTTTCAAAAACGAGTCGTTTAATGATTAAAATATTTCTGTATTTAATTTATATTTTTATTATTTCTGTTTTTAATTATCATTTACTATCACTCGATCTCACACTTCGTTAGTGTTTTCATCGTTCCCTTAATTTCGATCAATATTTTTGTTTTTAGATTTCATTTATTTTTCAATCGATTGATATTTTTTTAATTTTTCTCATAAAGTCTTGGATTCAAAGCGCAAACCCTTTTCCTCGTTGAGCGAGAAAAAGCACTCGAAGCCAATGGTCTGCTCTATATCTGGTGCTGATTACCGGTACAGTAGTTACTCTATCAATAGCTCAAATGCCGATCCAAACCATTGTCCTTCCGGTGCCTTTTCTCTCCGCATTGACTAATCAAATGCCGTTTTTATTACTTTTTCAATATTTTGTTTTATAATCAAATGTTTTTGTTATTAAAAACTTTTTTAAATAAACGACTCGTTTGTATCAAATACTAATCAAATGAAGTTATGATTAAATAAAACCATATATTGTTGTCATTAATAGAAAACACAAATTATTTGCTCGTATTTGAGATCACAATCTGTATAACTGAACATAAAAATGATTTTTTAAAATCAATTTTAAAGCAAATGTTTCGATCGATTGTAAACTTTTTTTTGTATATTATATTAAATATTAATTATTATTGAATGAAATGCCGTTTATTTTTAAATATTTTCAATCCTTTCTATAAATTATTTATAAAAAAAATTGTGAAAACTTTTCTTTCATTGATTGAGTTCAAACTAGACTCTGAAAAACTCGTCTTGGTCCTGGTTTTCCTGTTTTGGTCTTGGACAAGAACGGGACAGGACAAGAAATTAGCGTGCTAGGCAGGAACGAGACGGGACAGGAAAAGAAAAATGTTTGGTTTCTATAGGGATAGACCAAGACCCGGCAGGAACAGGCAGGAACAGGCAGGACGGGACAACAAATCTTCTTCTAGACCAAGACCAGGACAGGACAGGAATCGAGTTCGACAGGACAAGAGGGACGGGATTGAATTTGTTGTGTTTTTTCAGTGTCCAGTTCAAGCTTTCGATATTTTCCAATTGTTTTATCGGATCATTTCGGAAGTTATGCGCGATTTTTAATTATGATATTTCGAAAATTTCGAAAATATATTGAGCTCTGGAACAAAAATTGTAATCTTTATCAAAAGCCGAGTCATTTTACTTTAATTTTGTTGAACTCAAGAAAATGTTTAACCCATTCATCCGAAAAGCTATATAACTATTAATAAAAATGATATGACGTAGAATATAAATTGAACAAGTAAATTGAATCTGTTCGTACCCTCAATCCGTTACCCCTTCTGTTCAAACAATCCAAAAGCAAGAGTGAAGCGAATATTATACTATTATAACAATACAGTACCGAACACTAAGAACATACAGTTGACAATCGATGGTATGAAGTGGTTTGGTTTCGGGAATCACTT
Source organism: Eueremaeus valkanovi (assembly GCA_034693305.1). Classification (NCBI taxonomy): domain Eukaryota; kingdom Metazoa; phylum Arthropoda; class Arachnida; order Sarcoptiformes; family Eremaeidae; genus Eueremaeus; species Eueremaeus valkanovi. Next base: position 7,235 of record JAQIWA010001669.1, on the reverse strand, counting down.
CATACCATCGATTACTTCATAGGATCGATAACATTAAGTCTATGAAACAGGGATTTTGGTTTAAGGATTTGCTTCATATGAACGATTACTTCATATGATCCAGCTTCATACCATCGATTGTCAACTGTATTCAAATAGTATTTAAAACATAATTAAACGAATTGTTATCCGATTTGAAGTATAAAAAAGTGTGAACTTGTGTTCAATGGCCTTCTCATAAAGCATAGGGTTCTAGAAATAATTTTATTAAGAAATAGTGTCATTCATGATATGTACACTTATTGCCAGAAAATAGGTATAAATTATCCTTATACTGTATTAAAGTGAGCATGTTGTCTTCACTGCATAACACCAATTGCCTATACTGGCAATGCCTTTACGGTGCTCAGCAGTGTAGTATATATTTTTTCAGGCTGCTAGTTTCTTATTTTCCTGGCTATATGTGATTTATAAAAATTCACTAGGTTTATAGTCTTGATCAACTCTTTTATTTTCTGTCTAAATGCTTTTTAATTAGTTTTCATTCTTTCCATTAACTGAAGAAATATAAGTGTATTTCAATAAAATAATAATAAAATATTGTCTCCAATACAATGAATACATTTATATTTGTCTAAACTTTTATATAATTAATAATTAAATGATTAAACATTGATTGCATTCAAGCAATGTTTGAGACAAAACGTTTAAACTCATGTGTTACTTCACATTTGCTTGCTTATATTGGCACCAGACTGCTTTACACTCTCTAGATTCTGATCAGGTTGCCAAAATTTAGTCTGAATTTTAAAATTTTCTATTCATGTATTGAATTACCAGATTCTGAAAAATCAAGCAGCCTAGTCGTGTATAGCTGTCTGGCGCCAACAGAAGAAAAAAGGGGGCTCAAATATTTCTCAATGTTTTCATTGGTAAATTTTGTTTGTCTATCATTTAGCTTCAATTTTATTTCTGCCCTCTTTTTTAATCCATTGGCGAGAGACTGCTATACACGACTAGGCTGCTCGATTTTTGCAGACTCTGGTTATTACAGTATTTATTCAACTCTTTCTGACGAATAAATAAATCAAAATAATGTAAAATATTTAAAGTTAGGGCAAGACTAGTAGTGAATTGAAGAAAGCAATTAACTATTGAACGAGAAATTGTTTCCATACTTCTCGTACTACTTATGTAATGGACTGTAATTGTGATTTTGGCACAAGAAGTGTCTGAGAGTCTCACAGATAAAGTGGTGCAGAGATACACATGTTATTGAGAACCGCCTATTCTGTAGATAAAGAATAACGAATTGAAAGCATATAAATATTGGTTAGATTTGCACCAAAAATGTATTCGCTGTTCAATATTTGACTTGATTTCATTTTATGCTCAGTGTAGATTTCAAATAAATATACAGTAATTGTATTTATGATTTGAAAAGAGTTTATAATATTATAATTTGTTTCTTATAATTATGGTTCAAATCGATGCGAATGCTGTACTGATGGAGGAGTTCATGAATTTAGAGTTTGACGAACAGCACAATAGTTTCGATAGTTTGCTTCATATCACTAGTAATAGTAATAATAGTATTACCGGTACTAATAGTAGTAGTAATACTAATAATGCTAATAACGCTAATGTGAGTACAATTCTGGCCAATGGCTTGGATGGTGTGATCAAAGCCGAAGTCGATTCAACTTTACTCAATATATCGACTAATAATAAGTTGATTATGAATACGACTAACACAGAGACGAACACTAACTCTACTAATAATAGCAATGATTTGAATGCAAACCAGAATTTGGATCAATTGCTGAGAATAATAGAAAGTCAAGAGAAACAGAACGAACGGATGTTAATCCAGATGCGACTCAAGCAAGTGCTGCTCGACTACCTCAAGGCCAGACAGCCGTTGACGGCCACGACCAGCACTGGCATGAGTGCGTGCACTGGCACAGGAGCCGCCTGTCCGGCTACAACGGACACACCATCTCTGTGCGCACAACAGAATCCCATTGAGCTCTCCATAGAAGACAATCAGACAATGGAATCGTCGAAAGCAATTGTGAACTGCTATCCACTGCCGACTCATTCGCCACCACTGCTGACGCCTCCCATATCGCCAGACAATGGACAGACATTTTTCTATATAAACAACAGAAATGATCCCAAAAGTAATATAACATTAATCGCACCGAACGGAGAATCCCTACAAAATAGCGATTCTATTGAACGTATGGATAGTCTGGAAAATTACTGTTCATCTGATTGTGAAGAACAACAGTTGACAATAGAGGAAGAGTACGACAACGAAGACAACAGTTTTGAGGATTCACTTAATTATAGGTCTAATAAGTCTTCTCTAAAGAGATGTATTGAGAATCAGAATCAGAACAATAGCCGCCGAAAGCTGTCGACGCAATCGAACCAATCGAGTCATTCGACACAATCGACTCAATCGACTCGATCGACACAATCGGCTCAATCGGAGTCACAACTGCAGAAAAGATCGGCTCATCTTTCGGCTGAATTCAGATACCGTACAAAACTGAACGACAAGATCACACGATTGCGTAATATTGTTGGCCCGAAGTCACAGCTCAGCAAATCTGGGGTTTTGAGCAGAAGTATTGATTTGATTCAGAAATTACAGAAATCTAATTATAAACTCAAAGAAGAGAACAACAAAATCAGAGTCTTATTAATGCAGGCCTTAAACCAATCCTCCAGTGCTAACAGTTCTAACAGTTCTAACGGCAATACCACTAATCATAACACTATTCACACCAATAGTAATAGCAATCGATTATTGATTTAATAGATTTAACTCATTGTTGACTCCATTATTGACATTTGACCTGTATATCATTCACAATTAACCTGTACAATTAAATGTCAATTCGAAAATAAAATCTTTTCATTTTTATCATTCATTATCTCAATAATAATTTTCACAAATATTCTTAATTTGCAATAATTTTGTAAATTTTTATTTTCGTTTTAGAAATGAATAAAATTTGTGATTAATTTTTAATCTAATTTAAAAAATGTATATTTTATTGATTTAATGTATGTTTTATATTAAAAATGATTTTAATTTAATATTGATTTTGTTGAATAGTATCAGGCTGAGATATAAATTTTATGAATGACTGCGGTGAGCCAGTACAGTAGAGTACAGACAAAATTTAAAGTGTATGAATAGTAATTAATCATTAAGACGATTGAAATACTTAGAAATTTCTGTCGATTTAAATCCTTTTCATCAGTTTTTCAGAAATCTGTTATTAAAAGTCATATAAAAATCAAATAATAGTTTATTAGTAGTGAAGTGTTGTTGTGTTAGTGAAGTGAAAGCATGTCTTCATTTGCATTATTGTGTTTTCCTTTAATAAATAAATTTATTGCAATTATATTGAGTTTATTAGTTAATTGCGTTAATAATTGGTTAATAATTAAAAAATATTATAATAATAATGTAAACGAAGACATGCTCTCACTATAAATGAGAAGATTTATATTATTGACATCTATTCAATAGTTTAGTCGAGTTGGGTTTTGCATTACTATACATTACTATAGGTGTATGTATTGCAGTGAAGATAACATTACGCTATTTAGTTATTTTATTTCCAAGTCGGCTGTACATACATACGCTCAAACATACACTTTCCTCGTAAATTTTACATTACAGTACTGTGACTCTAATATTATTAATAGATTTTCACACTTTCAACACTTCTTTAATAATTAGTTTTCATATTAATAGAACTTATTTATGATTATTGTATTGTATTTTCAGATTTTGTTTCACTATAGCTGTGAATTGACGACACAAAGTCTCACTTTAGTAAAGATCCTTTTTCGAAAACCTGTAGACATTATTGTGGATATTATTTTTGTCATTTGTTACAAAGATTGTAAAGAATATCGAATAATAATGAAATAGTGGGCGTACACAGAGTTTTCAGACTTTTCATTTCACCAAGAATAATTTTGATGTATTATATGTAGGCATGTGCAAGGGGAGTATAGACAAAATACTCCGATAAGTTCTATCGACTAAGGCAGGCCAAAATTGTGAGCCAAATCCGTTGAGTTTTGGGTATTTTGGATATACGCCTAACCTTGGCCATCCCTAGCATTATAATTGTGATATAGTGGGAAATATGTGAAAACGCAGATAACTGCGCTATTGAGATAATTGAGATAGTTTGCACCCTCTTTAAGTTTGTCTGTATTATATGTATACTTTTTATTTTGATTATAACATTACTGTATATATAGAGTGAGAGTAGAAGTAAAGTTAATTTTTATTGATAAGCAATAGTTACTAACCGTCTATTCATTATCTAATCATAAATACAGTGAATGTGTTTTAGAAAGTAATGAAAACTCATTTTAAGGCAACAAATCTATAGAAATTAAATAATTTTCTAAACAAACCATTCGAATGCTCTCTATTAGTCTCTAACATATTTATTGATTATTTTTGTGCCATTCGTATTTGTGCAAGTATACTATGGACAAACTGGAACTATACTGTTTATACTGTTTCCTGGATTGAAGAAAAATAGCATAAAAGTTAAAAACTCAAAAACATTATAATCTCATAGCTATTGAAAGGCAGAACTTTCTAATCAATGCAAATCCATTATATCCATCCTAGACGCATTAGTCAATAATACAGTATGTACTAGTTCCTTCCATAGGAACCAAATCAGTACAACATATTTATTGTGACAAAGATATAAATTACAAATCGAGTAATAAAAACAGCAATAAATAGAACTAAACTGTAACTGTACTGTACTGTACTGTACTGTACTGTACTGTACTGTACTGTACTGTACTGTACTATACACGGGATACTGTATAACAGACCAAAAAGAGAGACCAATATTTAAAGCGAACAATTGGGCGAAATTAGGCCCTGACTTATGTGCTTCATATAAGAATATTTAATTTATTTAATCGAAAAAATAGTTTATAATTTGATTTTTACATTTTGATCACAATGAATAATGCATTCATTCAAAAGAAAATGTTTCTCATGTGATACTAGTAGTATTTTGATACCGGTATATTAAAAGTGAGCATGATCACTTTAATCAAATAAGTTGCGTTTATTTATCAATTAAACTTAATCAATTGATAATAATCTATGTCTGCCAAACCTGTTTTGAAAGTGTATAGCAGTCTGGCGTAAAAATAGCAAACAAATGACAGTTAAGAATGTGATGATCACATGAGTTGAAACGTTTTGCCTCAAACTCTGGTTTGAATGCAATTGATTTTTAATTATTAATTGTGACGAATACTAGAGTTTGTTAACGACTACTTTGTTAAAAATGGCCGATTTTACCAAAATTCGGCTAAATTAAGCTCAATTTAAGTGAATTAAGGCTAAATTTAGCTAAATTAAGCAAAATTTGGCCGAAATTCGGTCAAAACCCGCCATTTTCGGCCATTGTGGCGGCCATCTTGTTTTTCAAAATACCCCCTCTGATACCTCCTAGAGTTTTTGCCAAAAATCCGCCATTTTACCCCCTCCTATACCCGCTGACGGCCGACCTTGGGCATCCCTAATTTAAATAATAATAAAATATTCTCTCCAATAGTCAATTCAAATGATCGCGGGTAAGGAAAGCTAACGATTAAGAAAATCAATGCAATACAAAAAAATGTTTGCATCAAAATGACACTGAAACAATTATTTAAATATAGATTTCAATGAGTCAAAATATTTGACAAATTGAATGAGAAAAGGCTCCATGTTAACTATTATGAATATAATTAAAGAACTAGGGTCAAACCTGAATGGTTAGGATTTAAATATTATGGAAAACTGTATTAATCAAGATAAAGAATTGAAAGAATTTATTTGGAATTCTGGAATCTCTACAAAGTATGATCATCTGAATAATGTTGAATTTGAATCTTCATTTTCGAAGCTCAACTCATGGCTCAATTAGAGACAAACAAACCTTTCTGAAGAAAATATCTGACTGTTTATCACTGGATAATTGTTAGTATTATTAGCAGAGCTAAGAATCTGAGGCCGCAGAACACTCTTATCAGTCCGATGACTAAAGGGGAGTTAAGCTCTTGAAATGAACGTCTCATAACGCGCTTCACAATTTCAGGGCAGAACCGGTTTTTTCAGATCGATCTTAAGTCCCCTTTGGATTAAGCTTGAGTAATCGGACTGATAAGAGTGTTCTGCGGACACAGATTCTTAGCTCTGTTTATTACTCATAGTGGAGCACACATTAGATAACTTGTCTGTACTTGTTTAATAATTAAGCAAACGGTTCGAACTAACCTCCAAATAAGTATTAATTTCTTTTCTTTCATTTGGTTCTATAGCATCCATGTCCTCATTGGCCACAAACTCATGTAATTCTATTCTCAGGCACTGAAAGTCTGATTTGCGCTGAATTGGATGCGCAATAATATCCTCGACTTCTATGCCATAAGTAATCAATTGTTTTGTTAATGAATTGAAATAAAAGGGAATGAATGCTCTGTAGAAACAAAATCTATCAACGAATTCATTATTGACTTTTGTTTCTGTCGGTGCGTCAGCATCTGTCGGGTCATTTGAATCTATTGCATCCGAGGCAACCAGATCAGATTTAAGTTTTCCATTGATCCTATTCTTTCTGATTTTATTGAACAACACTTGCGGATCGATTTTCAATGACCTGATCATAACCGGAACCATTAGTTTCCTGAACGGAGCAGAGAAGCCCTGAGAGTGAATGAATGAATCCAAAAACGTAATCACATTTCCGTCCCATTCAAGTGTTCCGAACAGTTCTATGAAATCATTTGTGCGAATATTCTTAAGTCTTCTGAATTCCAAACCGTAGTCATAGCCTATGATTCGGAGCTCTTTATAGATGTCATCCGTTTCTAAACTGAACTCATTTTCCAGAATTCTGTTCTGATTCTCGTGAATAATATTCTGAGCTAATAATGAGTTTTCATTCAGGGAACGCATGTGCCCTTGGCAACATATATCGCCATTGTGAATTATGACAAATTCAGCTGAAAATTAAAGAAAATTATCATGAACACATGAAGTGAAACCTAATTTTAATTGATCTCTTCTATGATACCAATGTTCAAAGAGTCTCTCTCTCCCTTCCATTCCTTTCTCTCCCCTTTCTCTCTCCCGCTCTCTCTCTCTCCCTCTCTCTCTCTCTCCTCTCTCTCTCTCTCTCTCTCTCTCCTCTCTCTCT
>JAQIWA010001668.1:0-16968 GCA_034693305.1 Eueremaeus valkanovi | reverse complement strand
TCGTAAGATTAAAGTTTCAAGATTAAGAGAAAAATAATCTTCTATTCATTCATTACTAATGTTCAGAAATGCAAATAGAATTTTAATACCAGTATTGCAGTTGAAAATAGATACTGTATATTATAGTTAAGTGAACGGAAAGACTGTTCTGACCTAATGCTGTTGAAAAAGGGGGTTAACTAGCATTTACGCCTTTCTTCAGCTCTAATCAAAAGCTAAATTAAATACAAGTGATTTCTAAATGTATTCCTTCTTTTGTGTTAGTCTTCACTCTTTTGTATTCTCTGTTACTCTTATGATATGAAACGAGTATTTCTTTACAAATAAGTAAAAAACTTTTGTTATGAGAAATAATATTTAAGAAAAAAATAGAGATATTGATAGATATGGATAAACAAAACGCGGAAATAAACCACAAATGAGTGAATATAATGCTCAATGAAATCTCATATTAAGAAAATTTGACCACAAATTGCATTGCATTTAGTTGTGCTAAACAAGACATGAGTTGCAGACAAATAACAGAGAGAACAATCATAAAAAGTTTTTCCCAAAACATAATACTAATCAAAAAACGGCCGAAAATTGTTTGGTTCTCTGCTTTTTTCGGCTAATTTTAGTATCACTTTTAAGCCTAAATTTAGGTCATTATGTAATTTCTTTTGGCTCTTAGAGCTGACACTCTCTTTATTCTTAACTAACAGTTATACAGGACTATAGTTCAGGTTATTTGAGATCTACTCAAACGTTATATCAATTCAAAACAGATATAATAAATAATACACTACTCTTGTGGTCATTACTCTTAAAAAAGCTCAGCCATCGAGAAAAGATTTATACATTTAAGTTATGCTAATTTATTTATTGCTCACATTTTTAAAAATCAATTTATATTATACTCGAATTAATTATCAATTCATATATTGTTCTGCTTTTCCATACATTTGACGACCAAATAAGTTGTGCTTAAATTAAATAAAAGATTCATAAAAATAAATTAGCATTAATTTGCTTCAAAAAATGAAAACTAATTTCAATTATATTTCAATTGGGATATAAATTAAATTTTAATTCATATGTGTTGTAAAACAAACCAAAAGAATAAAGAAAAATATGATGTCTCACATGTATTGTTCAAATCTATTATATTTTATTTATTTATCTTTGAAAAACCTGAAACAGCACAGAACCTAAATTATCCTTTGAGTGACATTTAATTAAAAATAAAACTCTTTTTTTAAAACTTTTATCTTTCAAATACATTGGATATTAATATTTATTTTGGAACAAATGGGGAAAAAGAGTTCAACTGTTGTTAAAAAAAGTTTTGTTCATTTCTGTAGTTTTGTTTGCTTTTCAATCAGTAATTATTATAAATCAAAAGCAAATAACCTTTTTTCTGATTAATTAGACATTTATTTTACAATAATATAAATAATTAGTAATTATTTTTAATGCTTTTATTACAATCAGCAAAAAATAGAATCAATTCAATTGAATTTCATTAATGAGAATAATTTTTAACTATTTTTTTCTCAATAGCAATGAAGTAATTATTTTATTCTTAAAATTACTTTTTTCTATGCTTTTTGTTAAATATTTTTTTAAAACTTAGAGAAAAAGTATTATATTTTGATTTATCTCTCGTATCAATCACTTTATCTTTCATTCAATCATTGCATTGAATGACGGCTTTATATGATTTTATTTTCCAAAACTTAAATTTTTTTTATTAATCTTTAAATTATTTTAAATTTCAAGAATTGAGTCATAAATTGTGGAAAATATTATGAATCAGACATTATTATCACTTTTGTTCTGAATATTAAATATCATAAATAAATTCTGAAGTCATAGAATTGGATTCAATCCATGGATTAGAACATAAAAAAATATGTCGAGGCTTAGACACAATTAGCTTATATTAATATTTATTCTAAGCTATAATGATTGGTAATACTCTTGGCTTTATTTATTCAATTTTATCAATTTTAAAGATCTTTTCTAACTTAAAAAGTTTTTATCCGATATTTCAAACACGAATATAATCTTTAAATAATCCATATTTAGAACTATTTTGAACTAAAAATAAATTTTTGATAAATTGAACTAAATTTCAGACAATTTTGAAGAAATAGATTTCAAATATACTACAAGTCTGTCGATTACGCCAACGCTGTTTGGCCTTCAATTAAAAATTTGAATTTAAATTTGAAAATTATTCAATTAATACCGGGTATAAACTTAGTTGTATTGAATTATGTAAGTTATCTCAAGTGAAATCAATTCACACCAAAAGATTGGATTGAATTTAAAATTAATTACAGAATATTGTATAGACTGTACGACTGTATGTAAATAGTATTTGGTTTGAAATTTATTAAACGACTGTCTTATATGACTGATCACAACAGACATGTTTTAATCTAATTTAATACAATTATACTATTCTTTTCGACTAAAGACCTCTATTTCCGAAAACCTTGAACACAATTATATTATACTTTAATAACTCATATTTTCTTTGTTTAGTAAATTGTTCTCCAAATTGAAGGGCATTTTCTGAATCACAATAGCATTCGGTTTGAAATCCAAAATAAGTGACATTATACAGTATATAAAGTGTTGGACTTTTAAGAAAAACTGCATTCAATTAAAGCGCTTGAATGTGAGAATTGTTGCTTTTTATCAGCAATCCTTGAAGTTGTAAATTGAGCAGTGCCATTTACTGCCAAGATTTATGGCAAGCATTTACATCGCATTGTTAACTGAATGAAGATTTTTGTTAAAGATATTCATTTGAATATTATTCAAGATTTGAGTCATGAAATCAACACATCATTACTGTATATCTGTATAACTGTTGGTATGAGGAAAGAAACACTACCTGGTCATTAAAATCATTAAACCAGTCTATCGAATAAATATTTTTTTTTTGAAATCCTATTCAAATTAAATATAAATAAATCTGAGAATAAATGGCTGGGATTTCACAGCCATTAAAGTGAAATCCTATACCGAAATCTAAACACGAGTTCGAGTACTAATGGATAAAATGTTTTTAATGTAATTTATAGCCAATAAACGACACACTGTTTGATAATAATTAACTTTAAATTAACTCTTTATAGTATTATAAGTATATTGAGAAGAATATATGCAATGAATCTTCTGCTTAAAGTGTTTTTTATGCTGTTCTACAATAAGGTTCACTCAATCACATAATGAGACTTATAAAGAGATTTTTTTGTTTTAATCTTATTCTCACTTATTCTGAAAATACAATACATGACTCGAATGTACCGTACATTTGATGAACTTTTCATTCGGCGCTAATTTGAATTAAGAGTCGTGTATAGGAATCACGATTAGGGGAACGTTTAGACCATATGATGCCATCATTTCAGTGGCAGATGAATACATCACTTAATGTATTCAATCCAATCGTGTTTTATTAGATTTTTCTTAAATTTTGGCATTTTATGAAAATTTTGTTAAATTCAACATAATTTTGGATTAGGATATGATGTAAAGCTATTTGGGAAATATGGGTTACTTTATAGGAGTAAATTGACCTGGTTAACTATGTTATAACTTAGTACTGTACGCACAACAGTATATACGATACAAAACTCTAATTTAATAGAATAACAATTTAATACATATTCTTCTGAACAACTAATCGCAAGAAATTTAAATAATTGTAATATTAATACAAATATTGCAAAATTTAATCACATAATAGATGAGAGCATTAAAGATATTGTTCTGTTGTGTTCTGAAAGTAACAAATTCAGATATAATCAGATCAATCAAACAAATCAAACAAATATATCGAAAATACAATCAATTCTTATTTATTCTCAATATTTTTAGATTTGATACAAATAATAATTATTATTCATTTTCTCATAAGTAGATTAAGCAATGGCTGAAAAATATATTTTCTTGGAATTATAATAAACGTAATGTAAGCGCAGTTAAGCTAATAATTGTGTAATTTTCCAGAATTTAATGGCATATTCTGTTGAATGGATTCATTATATTTGATCAAAACCTTGAAAATAATAACTATTTTTCTATTCTTTGTTTTTAAATACTGTATATCTTACAGTCAACCAAAGCCAATGTTATGACTCGGTGTCCAAAATGTGTTTTCAGCGACTGTACTAAATCGATATATCGATTCTTTTTGCACTGTCTTATTGAAAAATAATAATAGATCGCACCTGAGCTCATTTGAATAACAATTCATTTACAACAATAACTTTTATGTTTGAATAATAAAGACAACACAAAAAGCAAACAAAAGGCCTCATTGTCTAAGAAAACATTCGGTAATTAAAATATTTAAAAAATCATAGGAGAGGACAGGTGCCCAAACCATTGAATCTTTGAACTTTCACAAAAGTCAAAATCAAATAATTGCTGAATAGGGATAAAAATGCTTTATTATTGTCTGCTTTGTGTAAAAATACGAATTAAAAGTAAAATCTCATACTATTTGAAAGTTTGATAGATTGTGGCCATCGCTGGCCTTAAATGACGGAGAGCTGAATGAATTCATTGGATTGAAAATTAGTTTTACTATTAATTAAGAATAAATAGAATGAATATAAAGATTGAAATTTGATAAACCGATGATTGATTGGTTGAATTCAATTTCGATTTCTTTATTTGTTGTGAACACACTTCCAGTTAATTAACTTTTTATTCTATGAATTATTCTTAGAATATGTTATTAAATGGTTGTTTAAATCACGCATTACTACCGAAAATTCATTTATATTTTTCTTATCTTTTAATACTATTTATATATTCATTATTTCTGAATCTAATTGTTCTCTTTTGCTCTTTCAGCTCAAGTAATAGCAAATGCTTTTTATTTGAAACAAAATAAATCTGAATTATACTTAAACTATAGATTCAATTGTCAATATATATACAGTATATTCAATAATATGTAAACACAATTGATCCATGCTACTTTTGCTATATTAATAAATCAATTGAGAAGAGTGGTAAAAATCGGTCAAAATATGACCATGCTGACTACATCTAGGCAAATCACATAAAGACATTCTGAATGCGAATCAATGAAAATCTTAGATTGTGTTACTGTTGCCCAAACTTTCAGGCTATTCCCTCCACTGGCCATCTCTGGTAAAGCAATAGAAGCTTAATATAAAGCAATCAAAAGTTAAAAATCTAATAATAAGTTAAATATGAATTAATCAGAATCTGAGTTAATTATATATGTATTGATAAAACTAGAAATAAAATCTATCCGAACCAAAATAAAGCTGAAAGAACACTATAATACACTTCCTACTTTATAGATAATAATTTTATGCAAAATAAACAAATTAAAAAAATGTATGAACTCATATGATATTGAGAAATAAGCATTAATATTATTATGTAGAATACATTTACGCGTGACTAACACAGTCTCTAAATATTTCTTTATTTAAATCATATTTCAATTTGATTTTGCTTTTAGTTTTGGTTTATTTAATAAAATTTTGTTTTTTTTTCGTTTTGCACATAATATTAATTTACAGTAACGTTAATAAAAATTCAAGTCATTTAGCAATTAATCATTTATTTTCTTTTAATTATATATCTTATAGTTATTATAATAATTTAATTGAATAGTATAGATATGATTATATGATTGGTTCGGATAAGCTTTAATTCGGGAGAAAATATTTTTATAATTTATGATTTTGCTATCAATTTATTATTATTGCTGTAATTGTCAATAATTATTTGCAATTTAATCGATTATTGAGTGGTAGGGTCTATAGCCTCCATCAATCTAGCTCTCTCACTTCATGCAATTTGCTCTGAGTCTGTTTATTTTCATTAAGATTTTATTTTTCTTTCAATTCCTGTCTTTCTCTGAATAATCGGCTTAAAAGAGAAACTATTTTTTGTATCAAATCTAATAGATATTTGAATTGACAGCAAAAAAAGTTATTTAATTGGATTATAAATTTTCATTTCAATTGGTGTTCAATCAATTCGAAAGTTTTGTTTTGACAATATATGACAAATATCGAGAGTAGCTGATCGCTGAACATAAATTTCCTGGCACCAATTAGAGCAGTCACTATAGCAGAACCAGTGGAGCTTTACTTAACTTTGTTTAAGTTGTTTACTATAACTATAATATATTTTTGTATAACTTTCTCAAAGAAAATCATTTATGATAAACAGCACAACCTATTTGGCTTTGTAGGACACTTTCCGCTTAATTAATTCAACAAGTTAATGTTTGCTCTCTATTCAGTAGATGACCATTGATAGGTCAATTATAGCTTTCAACTTTTCGCAATTAAAATTCACCAACATAAGCTGAAATCATTTATTTACTACATTTTATATAAATATTTCATCAGATTCTTATCATCAATAGCCAGCACATTGTTATTATATGGCATTATCTTGTCGACATAGCTTTTTTGAATGACATGGCTCTTTGTGGCCCACAGTATCATCTATTGATTCCTTTAATTATTTCCGTTGTATTTCATGCATAAGAATCAAAACAAAAGTTTTTGTCGTCTACTCTGTTGTTCACATTTATGGTTATATTTCGTATTAAAGTTTTCAGAGATTTTCCTTTTTTTTATTTTAATGAAAAGTTTAATACTGTAGGAGAATATTGTCGATTAGGGATAATAATAATAATTTAGATGTAAACCAGACCAAACTAGACTATATTACATTTCAATTTAGTCAACACAAGTACAGTCTTTTGTATTTCGCTGTCGTTATTGAATTCAGAACAGATATAAGTCATATGTATTATAAGTTTATCTTAACTTTTACTAATTGAATGACAATTCAAATTGTATTCAAATTAAGTGATAAATAGAGCGAAAAATTTGTAAATTATTTATAATATATTCAGTCGTTTTTAAAGAATATACAGTAAAGATGTTTTCCCTTTAAATATATTTTGTTTTCTTAAAAAATTCAAAAAATTTCCGAAATAGTGAAGGGTTTGAAGAGGGATGATATGCGCCTAAGATTTTCACACAATAATAATGTTACGAGAATTCAAGAAATAATTAAAACAAAGATTTTGAACACTTTTAATAACAGAGCTGAACCACCCTGAGCTCAATATTTGTGCCTAAGTCATCTCTGTTAATTGTTCTGATATTTTTGCCTAAAAGCCTGAGAGATAATAAAATTTGATGAGAAAACTGAAAGTGATTACAAATAAAAAAGTTTTATTGTTTTGGCGAAAATTGGTTTAAATGACTGAAAATGATATCATAAAAGCTATGATAAGTGTATTACAGAAAATAATGTAAAACAGAGAATAATATTCATTATATTTAATATTTCATCAGAACATTAAATATATTGGTTTTCACACGAGAACTCATAATCGCATTAACAGGTTGTCAGCCTTTTTGTCAGCCTTTTTGTCAGCCTTTTTCTCAATTGATTATCTGTTCTGACGATACGATTCTGTTTATTAGATGAGATAAAAATGAACTCAAAGAAAGTTAAGAAACAATTAAAGCATAATTTGATTTATAGATAAAGATCTAAAACTTTAACTGAGAGGAACTGTGAAGTTTAACTTAAGCCAAATTAATTAGCTATGTGTTCACATGGATGAACATTTGGCTCATTTGATATTATTTGCTTATTTATGGCTCATTGATACCCGAATAGAAGGGATGCGCCGATTCATTGATTTGAATTGAGTCAATGTCCTTACAGTCAATAAATTAATAAAATTCACTTTAATTACTGTTTGTCTGAATGCAAACAATACAATACAATATCCATAAAACAAAACCCAAATAAAGTCTTCACATAATCTAAATAACTATAATTTCACTCATTTTGCTTAGGATTTACTGCTTTCCGATCTAATAGTTACTAAATTAGTGAATCATTTTGAGCCAAAAAATTATTATTTTCTGAATTGTTTACTTCAAAGTAATCGTGTTTTAGACGCACTTATAATGACATTTAATCAATTGTTTTATTTTAAAACTTCTATTTATTTTGCGTTAGTTTTTATAGAAATATAAAAAGTTTCGCAAATAATAAATAATACTTTTCATACGATTTCCCTCTCGATAAGACAGAGCAGAATAATCGACAATAAATACAAATAAATGTAAAAAATGTGTCAAAAAGTAATAATTATATTGAAAGACGAGTATGTAATCAATTGATTATATAACTAAATGGAAAGGTATGACTGTTGACACAACATATCATGTTTGATCAATGGGTAGGAGTTTTAAAAAAATACACAATTGAATGAAATATCACTTTACAATAGCTTCAAAAATGCGACAGGTGCAATCAAATACTCCCATAGAATTGATGCAGCATAATCTAATTCTAGATTTTCTAAACTGCATGGATAATATTTTAGATAATATTTTGCCAGTTTTTCCACTTTCGGCGTCTCTGCTATAATATGATACTTCAAAACACAATAAGAATCCAAAAAAAGATTTATCAGTATATATGACAACGTTATCATTGAAATGATCTCTGAATCGATCCCATTGTTTCCAAATTAAATTTAAACAATAAGTCTATTAAATGTTTCTGATTAAACATTAAACAAGTACAAAAGTACAAGAGTTAGTAAATGAATGAACAAGCAAAAGTTTGCATGTAGTGTATAACGAATTAAGGATACAAAGAATGATTCACTTAATTAACTTTAATTTTTTGATCCCATCTCTAGATTCTGGAACAAGAAAAGTATGGACTCAGAAGGAAATTGGACAGTTTGGAGGGCGAGTACGAGGGAAGGCTTGTGGAACTGCAGTCAGATCTGAGGGCCGTTAAGAGGGAATTAGAATTACAACAAACGTATTCAAAGCAAACGGAAAGCGAGAAAAATAAAATCATTCAAGAATTGATTGAACAAAACCATCGGCTGACGAATGAACTCAAACAGGTTTTACAGCATATTCTTCAATATTATTAAAGATTTTTTTGGATAAAAAATATAAAAAATATCATTAATTAAAGTTTTAATAAAAGTTTTTAATAATTAAATTTCTGAAAAGTTTTTGAGGAAATTATTTTGAAATAAAAAAAAGAAAATCTTATAAAAACGTTTTGAAAATCTATATTAATTAAAAAATTCCATTGAATTCAGACAACAGAAAGCGAATCAGTATTGGATAGTCAGTTGCAAACACTTCGGGATCAGTTCAATGTGAGACGAACTAATCTGAATGACCACATCGACCAATTGGAAGGACTCAGAGAAGAAGTAAATTGAAGAATAACCTACTTTTTGAATGTGTGCCACAAAGACTTCTAAACAGATAATTAATTGTTTTATTGTTTCATTGATTATCTTTAGATAAATTTGTTGACTAAAAGAAAGAGTGATTTAGAGAGAAGAATATCATCGCTAACACAAGACCGCGAAAACTTGAATTCGTCGCTCGAGGAGTCAAGCGATAGGATATTCCTCTTAGAGAAACAGCTACAGCAACAGGAGGTCGTCCTAAGAACGCAACACAAAGACCTGGAAGAGTTGAGACACGCCAATAGTCAGCTTCATAACAAAGTGGACGCAATGTCCAGAAAAAGTCTGCCAACGGATCCCAGTCTTACTAATGGTCAGCACTCGCTGTTCAACGAAATCGAAATGTCTTCGCAATCATCAAACGATGAAGACTTGAGATCATTAAGCGGTCGAATAGACTATAACGAGGATGAGATCGAGTGCGACGATCGAGAGTCGTCTTACAGTTCCTGTCAGAACGACTGCTGGAAAGTATGTTAACCTTTAATACATATAAATAGATTCTGACGACAACTAAACTCTACGATTAGCGCATCTTTTCATTAAAGCGTTTATACAATAATTATAATAACATTATATTTAGGTTTATATACAAAATAAGACAACATTTGTCATCACTTTTTCAATAATCATATAATTATGAAACTATTTCTAACCTAAATATAAGTTTAATTAAACATTAATTCTGAGACGAATCAAATTTATGATTAAAGCTAAGACAAGAACTGGTTGAGGTTTACCACCAATTGAGACAAACCTGTCATGAGCTGCACCGAAAGAAGGACAACAGCGGAAACTTCAATTCGACTCAAGACAGTGGTATTCAGACAATACCCGAAGAGATTCAAACTAATCAATTAAAGACTGGAATGTTTAGAACAGTTATGAGAGAACTCTTGTCGCTATTGAATGACTTGAATACAGACTTTGGAGAATTGGTATTCAAATATATAATAGAAATATTGATTTAAAAATAGTTTTCATTAATGCTTAACAAATTCGATGCACTCTATAATAGCCGTGTATTGCGTGTCAAACAGTAGCTGACGAGAGGTGTGAACTCGAAAAGTTGAGGAAAGAGGTCAGAGAACAAAGTGATGAACTCAAGAAAAAGTCCGAAACCATAAGCGAAATGACTAAACAATTGACAATTCAAGCGTCAGATCTGAATGCTATCAAAGAGGAACGAGAAATACTGAGAAACGATATAAGCAATGCTACCGGACTTGCAAAGGATGAGATTGTGAAGAGGGCCTGGGAGGTAAGGGACCAGGCAGTGGCCCGCAAGAATGTGGTTGAGGTGGAACTGGCGAAAACCAGAATCGAAGTGATGCACATCAATAGTCAGCTCTTGGAAACCATTCAACAGAAAATTGAATTATCCCAACAGTTGGAACAGTGGCAGGTATGGTATGGTATGCATGGCATGGCCTGGCATACAAGGCATCCCTCCCCACCCCAACACTATTCTCATGTTTGACCTGTCCATGTAAATCAAGCGATTCAGATGTTTAAATAGAAACTCAATTATATTATATATCTATAATAAAGACCACATTTAGCACAAGAGAGGAATGAATTGGATTTTACAGTTTTTCTTTCAAATATTATATTACAATAAGTGAAATGTTAGCCAAATATAATACAATCCCTACTCTATAAATGTCAGTTTATCAGACCTCCAGACTTATTTTGATTGATGTCTCCCCTCCTTAGTCTATACAACAATTCTAACACTAAACTAAATAATATTGAATTAAATTACAAAACAATATAAAAACTATTTTTAGTTTTAATGTTCTTTAAAAAGCATTTTTAGTGAAAAAATAGTTTTGACTGAAATATAAATCTTAGGCTAATCTTATTGTTTGACTAATGATAGGTTGATATGCAAATACTGATCGACGAACAATTGAAGAATAAGTTGTCGACTCAGGAATCGGGAGATAAGCGAAGAAATAGTGAGACAACGACTGTCGGCTCAAACCTCAACAATAAGACCAGTCTATCGCCGATCGTTTGGCGCGGATCCAAATTCTTAAGGCTATGGAGGTATAACTGAATGCCAGTTCACTTCTAACGCAATAATAAAATTATTTAATAAAATAAAAGTCTGTGATATATATCAAACATAATTAATAATTAAATACATTTTCATTATATTAAATCAAATTGAATGCAAAAGTGTCTCCAAAAGGATATTATTAGCAAAATCTCTCAGTATTTTCATAATCCAAATAAGATTTACTTAAAAGACAATTATTTTTTATAAAATAAATTTCTAACTAATAATAAACTGATTGACGGCACTGACTGAACATTCATAATAAGTTTCAAATGTGATAATTGTATAGAATATATAAAATTGTTATATAATATAAAATAAATGATTAATTAATTATTAGAAAATATTTAGAATTAATGTAAAATTTTCTGTAAAAAAGAAGTTTAATTAAAAGTAAAATTAATAATAGAAATGAAAAAAAATAAAATATCGAGAAAATTGAATCTAATTTGAAAAGAAATAAAAATAAATAACTTATTATAAAAATTCTGATTTATTGATAATAAAAGTTCTTTATCTGAAAGCACGACTCGAACTCATTCAATAGAGAATTTTTGGGTAATTTATAATCAATTTTGAGTCAAATTAATTATTTATTATTATTGAGAATAACTTAATTGAAACAAAATTGGGTCAAACCGTAAAAAGTGTTCGCAAATCGAAGAATAAGAATAGAAATAAATGCTTACAAATGATTACAAATGCTTTCAAACAATATATAGTTTGAATAGTTTTTATACTTTTAGATGATTTCAATAAAATAAACAAAAAGCAAAAATAATTGATTAGAATATGAATTAAATAGAATTCAACCCAAATATGAGAGAAATATAATAAGGATTTATAAAAAAAGATAGTTTAAGAATCTATAAAATAAACTTATTTGTGTTTTTATGAAAGTTAAAGTGAGCCAGGCTATTGAATTATAATACAGTACTACAGTATGTCATATAATCTGCTATAACGTCCGTTTCGTCTATAATTTTAATGTTAGGCATGACTTCTCTCATCGCCTTATAATCACCGAAACTGAGTATTGAATCGAAAATATTTTAATAATAAACAGAATTTTACGCCTTATTTATCAAAAATAATTGAAAAATAATATTATTTTGAGGTTAATAACAATGTATTTGGTTTTGTCTTTCAACTCAAATAGTCTACTTTAAAACCAAGATTAGTTTTGTGCACAGATAATGAGAATAACCAATGGCAAGTAAGCGGTGATAAAAGGTTAAGTTCTAAAACAAAAGTGTCCTGGCTGGATTGATCTATACCTAGCATAAATAAGGATCGGTGGAATAATACAATTAAACTTAACTTGATAATAAGACAAAAATAAAGGACATTACAAATATATTAGTAGTATCTTGGTTGTATAACATTACAGTACATTTTCAAAGTCCCAGATGGGTAATGGGATAATGAGTAACCCAGAATACTTGAGGGAAGTTCATCTGAAAGTGTTATCATTCAGGACTTCTAGATTTAGAGGACTTGAGATAAGATTCATGAAATCAACGATCGATTTGTTCTTAAAAAATAAATCTTTTCATTAACTCTATTATAGCTAACCTTTAATTTATGAGTTGAGCTCAGCTGATCTTAACTCAATTTTTAATCTTAAAATTATTAATAATTTGATTGGATCTTTGAAAGCCACTGAAAATCATTATTTGTTCCTGCTCGTGCAAAGGCGTCCAAAGTCTTAATCATTGAACAAATATGTGATGAGATTTGCACAGAAATGGGAAGAAAACCCTGTTTTTGCACTGAATTGTCAAAAATGGTTCGAATCTCTGGTCATAATCTAATGAATCAGATTCTCAATCCGACAAGCATGGTGAATTCTGAGAACAACTCTCCGATAAAAAATGAAAATATCAATTACCCTGGCATCTTTTTTTCAATAAAATAATGTAATTAAAAATCTTTGAAATATAAGATTCTGCGGAAGATTTGATTGAAGTTATGTTAAGATTAAGAGTGTTTGGATTAAAAAAGATTAATCACTTAATTAAGTATTTTCTTTAAGACTAACCTTTTGACACAATTATAAATATTTAGCAAAAATAATAAGTATTTTAATATAGAATTTCGACACAAAAAATCTCATTCATGCGAATCCTGTTATTGAAAACATTATAAATACAGTGAAAATAAAGAAAAGAAAAATACGTTTACGTTATGTCAACACATTTTTTATCTTTCACTAAAAACTTGATGGAATTGGTTGTAATTTACGGGTTCTTTACACCAAACAAACACACGTTAGAGATAATTGAGCGATGGTTTGATTCGCTAACATATATTATAATGTTTTGTCATTTCTTTGTTCGTATCAATACTTATGTTTAAATTCTGTAAAAAAATTGATTTCAAGTATAGTTTTGAAATATAATAAAAACAAAATCAAATTATATTATTATTAAAGCCACAAATTGGCAATTAACCTTGCTTCCATTGAAC
Source organism: Eueremaeus valkanovi (assembly GCA_034693305.1). Classification (NCBI taxonomy): domain Eukaryota; kingdom Metazoa; phylum Arthropoda; class Arachnida; order Sarcoptiformes; family Eremaeidae; genus Eueremaeus; species Eueremaeus valkanovi. The sequence continues at coordinate 3,118 of JAQIWA010001668.1, read as the reverse complement.
GAACTATACCTCTGGTTTATTTAATAGATTATAATTCTGATTGATTATAATTAAAATGAATGATTAGATGAAAAAATCAAAAATCAAATTGAATTCAATTTTCATATATTTTGCTTTATTTTAATTTCATTGCAAAAACATTTGAGTGAATACTAAAACTTATGGCAAAAACTATTCAAAATTTTTGGCTTTAATATTGAAACTTAAAAAAATTAATTAGAATTCAGAAAAGGGATGACATTATCGATGAATTGATTCGGTTTTTCAATGTGCAAGTAATGTCCGGTTCCTTCAATCGACACAATCTTAATGTTAGGCATGATTTCACGAATCGCTTTATAATCATCTTCTCTGCAGAAAAAATTACATTTTTCTGATATTCATCGAAAATACATATAATTTAAAGTCATTTTAACATAATTTTTATGTAAATAAATATTCATTGATTTGAGTCAGAGATAGGCAATGGGGGGTAGGGGGTTAACGAGGGAGAGAGCGCGAGCGAGGGAGCTCGAGCGAGGTAGAGATTAATAAAATTAAAATAGACGGGGAGTTGTCCTAGTAGTTTGGAAACAGATAGAGAGCACTGGACTATAAAATCCAATTATTATTCCTTCAGTTTTTGCAAAATTAGGCTAAAATTCAATTAAAAATTTAATTGAAATGCTTTACTCACTTAACGTATTCTGAATTCTGGCCGTGAATTAGTAGACTCTGACCGCTGAAGGGTTTATCGATTTTGATTTGATTTATATATTTATTTTCAACCATTACTTTAATGGCCTCCAAATTGAACCTCCAGAACAGTTCTCCCGTTTCCTCCTTATCTAAACTCATCAGAAAGAAGCCCCGAATGAATTGGTCCTAAAGTCGATTTATAGAGTTCTATGAGATTTGTTTGTTCTACAGTTTGTTCATCAATATTATATACAGTCACACAAATAATCTACTGACGCCTTAAATCAAGTTCGAGCCTAAACCCGATGAGAAAATTTTTATTTTGGTAAAGCACTTCATCAAAAAGGCGATTTTTTACTGTAGAAGTCAATCAGCACTGTCTCTTCAGCAAAAAGTACCGGGGTTATATAAATTTTGAGCTTTTTGAAATGATCCTTGAATTAGGATTTTTTTTCTGAAACCGCTGCGTTATTGCTCAGATGAGTTTATATTTGCAAAATGCCTGATTGACCAGGGGCTTTAGCTTGATTTAAGCCTATCAGAGGATTACTTGTGTGAATGTATAACAAATTATTTCTTTAGACAACAAACGAAAACTGACGGGAATTATAGCTTTCAAGTTATCGTTGACTCGTTTTCTGGCTTCAGATAAACTCAAATCATTTGAAATATTTTCGATTGAATTCGACAACTGATCCATAAAAGTCGGTTTCATGAAGAAAGCGGACGGTATGGACGACAGAGGGGTTATGTCCACTGCAATCAACTTCTCAACTCTTTCGGGCTTTGATTTTGAACACAAATCGCAAAACAATTTTAAACTTATAATTGGAGTTTAAATAAGTGTAAGACTCACCCAATTGAACGCAAATTGCAATACTGCCCGTCCGCCTAAACTAATTGGCGATACATTTGTAATGTTTTCATCAAATAATGTCAAAAGAATTTTTAAAATTTTTATAAAACTCTGTAAAAGTCAACCATTAAGTAGATATGAATTCCTTATTCTGTATATCTGTCAGAAAATTTCGATTATTATACGAATGCATTCAATACGAAATGATGAGCTTGCTAATATTGCTAATATTGCTAATATTGCTAATATTGCTAATATTGCTAATATTTAAATGTCAACTGCTAACTTTATCCAGGGAGGGTTTAACCAGGTAAGTGCTAACTTTGGTAGGATTTGGGTCAGACTCTAGGGTTATGTCATATAAATAAAACATTTTTAGACTAATCTGAATCAAATTGAGTGAATATTTTGCATATATTTTTAATCTGATCCAGCAACAAGTACAAGATGAAAGCCTGGCTTTATCAAGATCAATCTAAAGTTTAGAGTCAATCAAAGTGAGTAATAGAAATAGACTGATCCGGGGATTGACTCAAAAGTATTATTAATTTGAGAGTAGATTAAGATTAGAGCCAAACCTGTGGCCAATAAGAGTCGCGTTTTTGTAATCGTTTTCGTCTAAAAACAGTTTTATATCAGAGGACATGGCATTCAAAGAGTTGTCTTCCCCTGAAGTCCGAGGACTTAATCCATGATTTCTCAAATCAAACGCATAGACCGAACGACCAGTTTTTGCTGCAATGGCTTTACTGATGGACTTCCAGTTGTTTTTGCTGCCGAAGAGGCCGTGGAATATGAGAACCGGTGCAGCACTTGGAGGACTGGTATTGGCATTCAGTGGTGTTATGCTATGGTAGGAAAGCCGTACACTATTAACACTATTATCACTGAAACACCTTTTTTGGCCACTTATTTGTGACAAATATTTATTCATAACTACTGTTTGAATACATTTCTGACTATTTCTCAATAAATACATATTTAATCAGAAGTTTGCAAACATTTGATTGAATTAAATGCCTATAAAAACACAAATAATAATAAATAGACTTTAAATATGCGAATCACGTGACCACTGATGTCATACGCTATTACATAACAGGGCTGTATAATTGACACTCGTATGATCAATGATCAGGCAACATTATGCATACTCTGTACTGTACTGTACTGTGCACTATACTGTAGTGTGCCAGGTTCATTTATTATATAATCGGGATGATTGGTCAAAGAACTGTCAGCTCTGCCTATGAACTAATAGTCTGAGTCATCCACTTCACTGTCAAAGGGCTTATAAATCTCTGTTTCATAAAAATAATTCTCAAAAGAATTTTATTTAAACTAAAACTCAATTTATTTTTATTTTTACTATAAATGAAAATAAATATATTTTGAAAAGAAATCAAAATTAAATAAACGAAAAAAGAAATTAAAACTCAATTATTGTCTAAACAAATATTGTATAGAATTTAATAAAATTATTTGAAAATAAGTTTATATAAAATGTCATTCAATTCAATAATAATTATAGATTTATAGTATATTTAATACAAGTTTTGAATTTCTGTTTATTTATTATTTATT